>JBBJLS010000036.1:16719546-16739133 GCA_037577275.1 Bryconaethiops microstoma | reverse complement strand
TGTGTGTGTTTGTGTGTGTGTGTGTGTTTCATGCATTGTACTTTGTGTGACTATCTTATGAGAGAGTGAATGTGCTGTAGTTATGGCAGCATGAGTCACTTTTGGGTATTTTGATTGTTTTAGTGCATTTTGCACCGGAAGTTAACTGATATGCTCAGGTGCATGTTTGTATTCCACAGTGTGAAGTGTTTTGAAAAAGTGGACGTGGCATTGAGACAAGTGTGAAAATTATTGTAAAAAACAGTATCAATATCAATCTATGGGCCTGTTACTCTGACTGCTGGTCTGTCAGTTTGGTCCATGGGTCTCTCTGTGCAGACCTTATTAATATTGGTTTTATTGGTCTAGAGTTATGTTGAGTTTGTTGTTGTTTGGTTCTATTTGTCTTGGTTATTTAGGGTCTGTTTGTCTATCAGGTCAATTGAGTCAGTCTATGTGACTTTATGTGTGGTCTGTTGGTTTGATCTGTGGGTTTATTGTGTCTAATACATCTACTGGGTCAGTCTGTGGGCCTAAAAGTTTGGTCACTGTTAGTTTGTTCTTTGGGTTTACTGAGTTTGGTCCATGAGTCTGTGGTAACTGTGACCCATACAGCAAACAAAATGCACTTTCAACAATGTCTTATTTTATCCACAGCCACCTCTTTTGCATGGGATCACCCTCATATTCAATTTCCTATGTAATCATATGTGATCCTCAGATTCCATTTCTTATGTAGGTTTTTGACTTGCTGCTGAAAGAACTGAAGATCAAGCTTATAATGCACTGGCCTTGCTCAGAGTTCAGGGTTCATGTGCATTAGAGGCATGGCTGTGTTCTCTCTTTCTTTCTTGCCCTTTGACGTCCGCCCGAACCTCCCCCCCCCCTCCCCCTTCCCATCAACAGTGCATCATTTGTATCCAAGGACTGAGCTCTGCTGACTCCTCTCCTGCCGGCTTTATCGTCTGGTCGTTTAGAGCAGAGATAATTGTGGAAAAAACCATGTGCAGTTCAAGCTCTTTGTATCTGATGGCCCACTCATTCTGGCCTCCACAAAGAGCCAGGGGTCCATCTGTACTAGGCAATAGTTTAGTGAGAAACCAAACTCACACAATTTATTACAAACATTGATCAGTGAATACCTGGTGTCTAAAGTTTACTTCTTCAGTTAACACATCGGTAGTCCAGTAACTAGCACTTTATAAGCAGCCTGACCAAATCACAGAAGCGTCTGAGAGACCTCTACTACTGATTTTAGATATGTGAAATACTTTTGGCCATTTTTGGAGACAGGGAAAGGTTGATGTTGGAATTTCAGTGGTGTTTGGAATTTTGCCCAATCACCCCTGTGAATGGACTGGTATGGCTCTGTTGAAAAACGAAAGCTCCTCTTGAAAATTTATGCTGCCTCACAAAGTACATTTGCTTTTAAGCTTGCCCCATTTTGCTGATCCATTGACTCCTGTGCCGAACAGTCGTCTGTCCAGTACCTGATAGAGTCTTCCCTTGCGCTGAAGTCGGTTTGAAACGCAGCATGTTCGAAAGTGCAGAAAGAGGGCTTTGCCCTCGTTTCTTACCTCTAATTATGTGCTGGTGGTGGCAAAAAGCCTGATGCCGAGGCACAGTTGTTTATGCCTTGGCTGGCTGTTGTCGTGAGTATCTGGGGGGCGAAGTGGAGTGCGTGTAGCTGGGAGATCCAGTGCAACGGATGTCATCTGTCACAGCACTTCAGCGAGGTGACACACACCCTCCTGTGGCACTTTATTATCAGTGGGAGTAGTTATGGAAATTATAGCTGTGCTTCAAACAAACGCACCATTACTCACGTCACACCAAGTTAAAACATCATATTTTATAGATGGGGAGTTGCTTACAGATCCTCTAGGTTGACAGTTGTGAGGCTGATACCGGAGAAGTAATTTTTCCTTTTGCCGTGCGTGCGGCTGCTGTAGTTTGTGATAATGTGTCTGATGTGGTCTTTGTTGACTATTGATCTTCATTTGATAAGGAGCGTATTGACGGCTGAAAACTGTGAGGGGTGTGTTTAGAGAGATGTGTGGAGTGAACGAAACCTGCACTGAGAGATTGTGCTCGGGGTGAATCAACAACTGCATCTTGGGTTTGGATGCAAAATTAGACAGAGTTTGAAATGGGGGAGATATAGACAGAAGGAGACAGAAAAGGAAAAGAGAGATAGAGAGGCCCTGAGAAAGAGAGAGAAAAGACAGAGAAATAGGAAAGTGAGAGACAGAAACAGAGTGAGAGGGAGAATTAAGAGAAAGATAGATAAAGGAGTGGAAAGAGAGATATGGAAAAAATAGAGTGTGAAATTGGTAGAGAAAGAAAAAGGCAGAGAAAGGGAGAGTGAGAGAGTAAGAGATCTAAAGACAGACAGGAGAGGGAGGGGGAGTGATATAAAGAGAGAGAGGGATGGCGGGTACAAACAGAGGGAGACAGACGGAGGAATAGAGAGATAGAGAGACCCTGGGAAAGAGACTGAGGTAAAACATAAAGACAAGGAAGGAGATGGACAGAAAAGAGAGAGGGCAAGAATTAACAGACAGGGACAGATAAAGGAGTAGAAAAGGAGAGAAAGAAAAAGAAAGAGAAACTGGTAGAGAAAGAAAAAAGCAAAGAAAGAGAGTGGGAGAGAGACTGAGAAAGAGAGAGGAAGAGGTTTAAAGACGGACAGCAGTGGGAGGGGGAGTGAAATAAAGAGAGAGAGGGAAAGAGAGAGAGAGAGAGTGTGTGATATACATACGGGGAGACATAAAGGTATGGAATGAGAAAAATAGGGAAAGAGGAGGAGTAATAAAGAGGGACGAGGGGGTTCAGAGTGACAGAGAGGAACAGAGATATAAAAAAGAGCAAGATGGGTAGGAGAGGGGCAGAGAGAAAAAGAGGGTTGGGGAGGACAGAACTAAAGCAATAAAGACAGAGTGAGAAAAGATATAGACATATATATATATATATATTTCTATACACAAACAGTTCGTGTGTTTGTGTGTGTGTGTGTGTGTGTGTGTGTGTTTGAAGGCTACGTATTTGATAGGGAGAAGAGAGGTCTCGCTGAAATCAAATAGATCGGTCGCCTCGAGTCAGAACCTATCAGGCCAAATCCTTGGCATGTCATCGTGTTGGTAATATTATGCTGCGTGGCATGTTGATACAGCAGTGGATTCGGTATGCAGGCCGCGGTGGTGCCGCCGCTCACTGTGTGGCTGGTCGATCAACATTACTCATGCATTCGCATTCGGCCACTTCATCGTGTATTCTGAAGCAACCGTGAATGCGAATGCGAATGCAAAGCTGAGTGTCAACGAACAGGCTGCGGTCAGGCCTTTTTTCTAATGTGACTCTATGTGTTGTTGGCAGGGCTTTACCAACGTGATTGTACATGCAGCGTGCAGCACGGGGCACCCGACGCCGTTGACTCTGGGCCGCTGCCGATAGAGAGATGTTGCGGCGGAAGAGTGGCACAGCACTGTAATGTATTTACTCTGTAATTTGTGTCTCAGCGAGAGGCCATATATCCTATTTAAGAGTGACACCTCTTCCTCCCCATGGTCCAGCGCAGAGCTGCAGGCCTGACATAGTGCGCACAGCGCCGCACTGATGGATGGGCTCGTCACCGCTGCTCCCACTGCAGCACACCCACTCACACACACACACACACACGCACACACACACACACATGCACACCTATGCAAACCCCTGACCACACACTGCCACATTCACCCATGGCAGTGGGAGTCAAATCACGGCACCCACCACACACCCATAGTTGTACCCACATTTTTACATGTTTCTGCATGTGCACGTGCAAACATGCACACTTAGACATGGTTCAGTCCAGAGCACACACCACCACACATTTCCCCATTTTTGCATTTGAATGGCATATATTTACAAACACTTGTTTGAATGTACACACACACAAAAAGACATAAAAACAAGTACACTGAGACAAAAGGAAACAATCAGATCTCAATATAACCTGGTACACATGCACCCACCTGCCCACCCACGCAACAATTAATCAAGGATCTGTCAGCGGCATGAAGGAAAGTGCATACATGCATCAATCGCATGCTTCCGTTCCGCAATGAAGAGCACCGGCGCAGCTCTCTGTCACCATGGCAACACACAGCATAGTACCAGATAACTCTCATCCTCAAACACTGCAGGAATCCATACAACCTCCCCATGCAAGGCTTTAAAAAAAAAAAAAACCTCCTTGAGGTTATTACTCACATTATGTACTCGACCGCCAGAGCTTATCGGCACCGCAAGGATGGTCCCCGCTAATCCGAAAGGACAAATGACAAATTTGTTTTTTCTTTCATCTTTCTGTTCTGACAAAATTTCCTGTTTACAACAAAAGTCAGAAAAAGCAACAAAAAAAAAAAAAAAAAAGTGCCAAAGAAGTGTCTTCAGTTAATGTACTTTTTGATACATTATAGAACTTATTCACACTTTTCCTCCCACATGCTATTTATGGAAGTCTCTTGATTGCTAAAAGGGAACAGCAAGGCCTGCCGAGTCCCTGTCAAATGGGCGAACAAGCTTTTTACAGGTGTGGAGATTCTGACGTTAATTTGAAACGAGCCAGGATTTTTGGCGGCTGTTTGACAAATCTGCGTGAGTAAGTACCCTGCTTACAGTATATAAGCACCAGGATTATAAGTGGGTCCAGAAAGGAGAAGTTCTTCTCAAAAGTTCACCGGCAACACTCCCGCGCGGAGTCTTGTCAAGCTTCGCCAAGACCGTCACATCATTCTCTTGTCAGGAGATGGTGAGACTTGTATATGATTCATGTGCGTGGATTACGATGTGCTGGTAATTGACGCACTGGAGAGACTGAAGTGGCAAGCTTCTCTGCAGGATCAGTGGCTTGGAGAAGCCCATGGAGAATCTTCCTTGGCAATCTTCCTCCACTTCCTGTCCGTTATTCAGAGTAGGCCTCAGTGCAAGAGAGATTGATGAAAAAAAATCCAGGCTTTTCCCAATCCTCCGATGAATATCTGTCATCTCTCATCAGCACTCTTCATCCTGGATCTATTGATATCTTCAAATGGTTATTACACAACCGTATCCCTGAGTTTCTGAGCAAGGGCGTCACATTTGGATGCCAAAAGACAGGGAGCCCCCCACCCACCCCCCCCAAAAAAAGAAACGCTTTCTGCGACTGTGTTAAAAATGCAGCGGAATCAGCAAACGAGCTGTACCCTTGCAGTACAGGAATCGATGGCCACTTCTCTTTGGAGGTCTCCGATGGAAAGTGGGACAGCTGAGCTGATTGAAGATTGATCACAAGACAGAGGCCAAGAGGTCCATCATTCCACAGAAGCCACGGGGCCAACGTGTCGCTTGTTTTTACTCGTCATTAAAGAAAGCGAGGGTGCTGTCCAGAGTCAGTTCAGGTGGGGTGTCGATAAGTGATCCAAGCGGGTCGTCCGACAGATCTTTTATTAATGCGTCCTAAAGTGACGGAGCTGTTTCTGAGCTTAAGTTGTGCATGAGGAACGATGAATAGGAGCTCAAATGGATGCCAAAGCGCATGCAGTGAATAACTGAGCATGGAGCTAAAAGGGCCCTCTTTCAAACTTCGAAACTCTCGAAACCTCATTTAGATGAAAACGTTGAGGTCTGATAAAGAATGCTCGCACCATATTTCAGTCACTTAGAGCTCATTAAATATTTCCCAGAGTGCACTGGAGCAGCTACGTACCAGCAGAGAGGAGAGTCTTGGGGTAGACAACCCTTTTAGGCTGCGTCATGTGCCACATTTCCTCACACAGAAAGGCTCTTAAGGATGGACCACAAGCTCCGCATGCGCTTTTTACAGAATGAAATGATGAATAGATGTGCCGGGGAGGTCTTGGGCTCAAATCTGTTCGTCTCCAGAAACATTACGCATGAGTCAACCACTCGAGTGAAGAAAAAAAAAAAAAATCATAATAATTTTTAGCATTAACAACAGGTGGGACTGAATTTTCCCATACGCTCACTAATTTTCTATCCAGCTATGCCATGAAAGCATGAAAGAATAGAAGTACATGTGGATCCATGCACCGTGCAAGACATATAAAACAAGATGCATGTCTGAGAAGACATCCTTATTCACTCTGCTCTGTGGCCAACTAAATGATTCAACTTGCGATTGACCAACTAGACCCAAAGAGCAAAAATTCACTCGACGATGTGTCACGAGATGTTATCCGGAAGGCAATTTATAGATCCAGTCTATTGATTTTGTGAGCTGGGTCCACCAAGAATGGCCATCAGAGCTCCCTTTTAGTCCTTCCCCGTTATTTCTAGGTCATGTGAGGGTCCTGGAGAAACCCAAGGGCCGTGGCCAGTGCCAAGCTAACGTCACTACAACTCTTAACACCAGCTACAACCAGTGACTGAAGGTCAGTTCCTGGACCCTTTCATTGAATCCTGGTGTCTTCTATGCTATTTAACTGGGGCGGCGGGTGGCCTAGTGGTTATGTTGTTCACCCTGCGATCAGAAAGTCATAGGTTTGAATCCCAAGACTGCTAGTGGCGCCTCTGAGGCACCCTTTAGGCACTGTGTTCCTGCTGCTTCACTTGGTGAATGGGTTAAAGATTAAGAATTTCATGCTGCTCACACTGTGCGGTGTGTTCACGTATGACAGAATGGTCACTTTCACTCATCTCCTTGTGTTGTGTTGATGGTAATAGTCCCTACCTTTTAGCTCCTATCTTAATGGAAAACATTTTAGGATTCTCTTGACTCCTAACAAATGGCCTTCAATGAGAGAATAAGGTCTCTCTTGACCATGTAGATGGTTTCTTGGGTGATAGTGCCTAGCATTCATAGTCCAACATAACCTTGTGCAAGCAGTGGTTCAAAATAGAGCATCTGGCTGCTGTTTGACAGGGTGAACTTAATGAGTTGCCTGCGTCAAACACAACTCGCAGTTTGAGCTGCTAATGAATGCTGTTCAGCTAATAATGTGAAGATCCTGACATTATACAACAAAGAGCGAAATAATGAACCTTTCTACAGGGTCAGGAGAGTGGGTAAATCTTTTTATTTTCATCATTATCAAGTGTCTTTCCACATTTCTCAGTTATTATTGCTTATTTTCAAAAGCTTACTGCCAGAGTCCATTGACACCGCGTGATCTTGGAAAAAATGAACATGTTCTGGACACGTGTCCATCTCAATCCAGGGCATTTATTTGATGTCATATTTGATGTGATATTTAAACTTGGGTCTTCAGAATCTCTTTGGAGGGCAATTATCTGTGTCCATATTTTATGGCTTTTATGACTTTTCATCAAATATTGATGGTTTCCTGAAGCTGTCTGCAGGATGACATAACATCGTCTTTATGTGAGTTTAAACCAAAGGCTTTCAGCAATGTCCAGACATCCAGCCCTTATAGGCACGCCGGCATACACGCACACACACACACACACACACACACAAACACGCACACTCACACTCATACACACACACACACAAGGTAAACATTGTCAACACCCACATTGTTTTTACCAGGACTGGGAAACTTGCAGCCATTTGCGGTTCATAATTTTTGTGAATATTCTGGAAATACACCCTGTCAACAAATCTGCCTCCTTTAGGGCTACAACAGTTTTCCTTCCTCCTCATTACAGATATAAGACAACAAAGTGACAAAGTACTTTATAGCTAGCTAATGAGCTTGTTAACCAGTGAGATTATACAGGTGATTAACTGCCTCATTTGAGCTTTATTTGAAATGGATTATTTTATCAAGGGAAGATCTGTAATAAACTTTTTACATGTTTCCTCAGTGATAAAACTCTTGCATCTGGATGGAGATAAAATAACTGCCGGGCATGCAAGTTTCTAGTGGGTTGCGTTTTCTGTGTAATGTTTAAGTAAAAGATACAAGCAGGCGTTATTTCTGACAAACTAAAAGTTGATGTTGCACATAGCCGTTCAATTGGCATGCGGAATCATCCTTTTCTAGCTGATTTTATTTTCTTTCTCCTACTGCTAACACTCCTCCAGGGAAGGATGGATTTAGGCCCACAGAGTTCTAGCACCCAGGGCAAGAAAATGGTCAAGAGCTTCCAAATTAAGTGCTTAGCACGGATGTGACTGAATATGATATGCAGCAGTCTGAAACCTTTTTCAACAAATGCAAAGTGACACTGGAGCTCAAAAATGTGTACTTGGCAATAAAATTAGGACAAAAATCATTAGACAACCACAGGGTTGTGCAAAACAGTAGGTAATTCAATTTGTAATTATCTGAGAAAACACCAACGTGGCTGACCTGAACGAAAATAAAATCATGGAGAAATTACCCAAGACCCCATGCAAATTTAATGTTCTCCGAATCAGGTTATAGTTTTGGCTTACCTCCAAGAGAAGGGCTGGTGACCACCGCTTTAAGGTTTTGATTAAAGCCCTGATGTGCTGAGATGCCACTGGTACAGCACTGCACACCAATAACCCGATGCAGATTTAAGAAGCTAAACGGTTGGACACTTCAGTTTGGAAGCTGCATCTAATACGGTCTCTCTCATTGAAATATCAAGACTGATATATTATCGCAGGTACTGGCCGTGTAATAGAAAGCAAACTTTTGTTTCATATACTGAAGCAGGAATGACTACTTTCCTGTGTAATCCAAGGACAAATTGAACTTTCTTAATGGAGTTCCAAGAAGGTAACCTGTATTAGCCACGCTTGGGCTTATCTAAACACTGAATTTGGAGCCATTAAATTGCAATTTCATGCATCACTATTATTAATCTCGTCCTTTTTTCCCCTCTCATTGGGATCATGATCAAACTCTTGTGCCTGGAGTCCATTCCATATAAGTTATTTCTTCTGCTGTCTCTCTCTCTCTCCCCTCCCTCCCTCCCTGTGTCTCCCCCTTTCTCTCGCTCGCTTTCACTTACTCCCACAATCCCTCAGTTCCTCACACACCCAACCTCTCTCTCTCTCTCTCTCTCTCTCTGGCAGGTATAGAAGTAGTGTGCTGCTTGATATCAGGCTGTTGTGATGACTTTGGTCAGCAGTTTTGAAGAGTAATGACTGCAGCAGGGGCTAGCCTCTTGCTGTGGTGTGGCTCAGACTGTGCTGTTTACTGTAACACTCCCCATTCGGCTCGCTCAAGCTCACATATACAGACACGCAGAGCTTTCCCACTCACACCATATGGTTCTCCCTTTCCTTTACAACAGGGTCAAGCACTGATGCTATGATTGCTATAAAATTGAGCTAATTAGCTCAATGTATAGATATAGATTGTTAAACCACCCTACATAATTGGGTTCTTAATGTCAGCTTCTAGCATTTCGTATCATATGTTCATGTCAGCCGCAAGACCAATATCTACTCTAGCAGTGGAAAGGTCTACTCATACTATACAGCCTGCATAAGAGCATCGTTCAGTGCACTGCAAGACGCTCAGACAGGTTCATAATTGGTCTCAGTCTCCAAAGCAACAAACATTAGCTTGGGGACTCTGGCTGGTTCATTCAATACAAGATGGGATTCGCAGTTATTTGATCAGCTTCCTTTCAACTGGGGCTTGAATTGTTATTTGGTTTATATAAGCACGTCTCATTTAATGGAGGGTATATGTAAGTGGGTTTTGTTCACTCTCGGGCTCTAATGAATCAGGCTACAAAGCAAGGCGGCGATGCATTATTGTTTGTTTACCATCTTGATGAAAACAGGAGAGAGCAGAAAGTAATATACTACTGACAACCGATTGATTCGATTCACGATTCGTCTGTTTTTGATTCAGTTCAGAAGACGCTTTTGGAAATTCACATCACGATTCTTTAATTTTTTTATTGGATTCAGAAGCCATTTTCGTTTGATTCAGTTCGAGATACTAAACATCTAACTGGTGTTTAGTTTATTTATGGTCAGCGGCTGATTTAGCTCTAGCCCATGTTGTAGGTTCACAGCTTGTCTGTGATTTGGTGATGTATTACATGTAGTGAAACGCCCCTGTATAATACAACATCGGGATAATATTACACACAAAACATAACATTTTCCTTACATTTACACTGAGTAACAGATTGTGGGGTCAAAACAAGGCAGTGTTCATGCAGAGACATTTTAGATTGCTTCAGCATGGAGCAACTCACCTCAAAATGGACCCAGTAAAGGGGCCTTTTCGCTGAGGTGAGGTATTGAGGTGAGCTATTTTTACTGTATATATTGCTGTTTTTTTTTGTTGCTATAGTGAAACTGCAGCAGTTGCTGTGAAATGTAGAGTGATTGTTCTGTTTGCATGCTACTAAACTGTACACATTTAAACATTTAGGTGTGAGCAATAGTTGTAAGACAGTTCCATGTGTTTCTTTGCTATTTTTGAGACAGGACTCTTCAATGTGGTGCTGCAGTATGTGAGCTATCACATGTTGCTATCTATTGGTATTGATAACTTCATCCTCCAGTCCTGTATTAGGACCAGCAGTGAACACTGGTAGAGCTTTTGACAAGACCACATTTGTTGAGTCCAAGACAAGTCCAAGAATAGGACTAGTAGAGTCCAAGTCAACAGTGAATCCAAAGAGTATCGAGTCCAGGTCAACGGTGGGTACACATGTAAAAGATGGTGTCAAGAAACAATCATCAGAATCCTTTTCGGGACCACCTATTAGTTTATATACATTTTCGTTTGATGCCAGAGTCACTGTATATCTTCTATTTTAAGATGATTATTATTCATAATGATCAGAATGCAAGTGCAGTGTAACAACACTGTATTAGACCATATTTTTGTACTTTAAATAGAATCATTTCACTTGATTCCCTTGGTTTCTTGAGATTGTGTTTGTGGCTGAAATGAAATTATAAGCATAATTGCATCACATCATGCTCAGAGTGTGAAGGTTATCTTTGGCAGGCATGTGATTGGTTATCAGATGGCCAATGTCAGTGTTCTTTCTAGATAGATTTTGAAATAGTAAAACCAATAATTGTTTTCGGAACAAAACAATCATGTTTTGTCGAATGTAGCAGGTGCTTTCATTTTGTCAGTGGATTTGGTTCATTATTTGCCATGGTGGCAAAGACTTTGGCATAGATGGCCACCATCATGGAAACATTGTTTTCTACAGGACTCTGTCAAGATAAACTAGGTTATGTGGTGTCTAAGACAAGTCTGAGACCTTAGACAAAATGCCTTGAGTCCAGACAGCGCTGTTTACCACACAATGTCAGTAGGTCGTGTGTATCTCTCAGCCCTCTCTCGGTTCAAAATGAGAAGGGAGCCGGCTCACGTGGAAGCTATCGATATCTCCAGCCCAAGTTCTCAGAGATCTCCTGACCTCATGCAATCATACAGTATCTTCTTATACCTCAGTAAATATACTGAAGGAATGGTTTGAGCTGGCAAATAATCATTACACCACTATGTGCTTGAGAATAAACCAAGATCAGAAGAAATGCCATTTTCAAATGGGCCCTCTCTGGTCCATTTTAAGTCATTTCTCATGAAAGAGAGACCCGAATCTGATAAATGCAACAAAGTGACTGTTGTGCCTGCTCAGACTTTTTTTTTTACAGTTTAAATCAATTAAAGTGGAGCTGTAAATCCTTGGCTCCTGCAGTACACAGCTCCTGCAAAATAAAACTGCCTGCCTGCTGTCTGGAAGGGTCTGTTTGGTGGCTTTTTTAATTAACTGGAGGTGAAGATTATGGTTGATTCCTCCAATGAGTGAATCACGTCAGATTCATGCGTGACTCTAAGCTGCGAAACAATGAGCCTCATTCATAGCATCTGCCCACACTGATGAAGAATAGGATTGACCACAAACAGGAACGCATACTAATCTATCCAGCTGGCATTTTCCATCAATATTTACAGCGCAGCAGTCATCAGCTTGGCATGCCCATTTGTACGCATTGGGGAGAGGCACAATCTATGATTTCTATGGCAGACATTTATCATTTAATTACCAGCAACAGGTTAGAGACAGAGAGCGACTCTACAGCTCTTGGTGGAAAAAAAAAAAAAAACAACAGAAAAAAAAACAGCACAGCACTGCAAAGCTCAACAGCTCCCCCAGATGTTAGATGTCTCGCCTCCAGTGCAGAGTCTCTCTCCGCCAATCCAACTTATTGCACAGGCAATTGTCTTTTTTTTTATTGAGCTGATTTTTGAACGGTAAATTGAACCTTTCATCACCGGAGGATCGTGCCAAATCATTTGGATGGTGATTATCCCCAGTGGGGGCCAGCATGGATGGACTGGGAAAAGCCGCAGAGCCATTACACAAGGAGCTAGAAGAGGTCCGCGCATTCCTAATTTTAATAGCCGCATCAGTCAGCCACGGCAGGGAGTTTTTATTGAGGCTCCTGTGGGTGAAAAATGACAGCAGAAGACAGCGGCTCCCACTCCAAGTCCTAGCGAGCCCATGCTCTGCATCATGTTTGTGTTTTCCCCACTCCTGACCCAACGCAACAGGAACTTGCCAGTTAGCTAATAAGTTGATTCAGGTGTACTAAATAAGAAAGCACTAAAATGTGTATGACTGTGGCGTCATCAGGACCGGAACTAAGAACCCCTAAGAAGTGTTTGGAGTTTTAAAAGACCATTAAGCTCAATTAAATTGTTGCCCTAAAAATGACTGCAAAACTCTTCACTGTTATTAGCAAACTGCATGTCTAAATAATCACACACTTCAGACAATGTCCAAGTGTGTTGTTAATTTTCTCAGAGGTCCTATCATCACTGTATAGAGCTGTTATCTATTAAATGAACTATTAGGGCAAACTATTAATGTAGAGTTTGCAAAAAGTAGTGAAAAAAAAAAAATGTCTTGGCTGTTAACTAGCTCAACCCCACACTGAAAATATGAAATATTTTAATGAATGATAACCTTTGGGTCATTTGTACAATTTCTATTTGCTAACATAATACCAATGAGTCTTATCTTACAATGCTCATCCTACAAGGCAGAATTCATTTGTAGAACCGTGAAAACTGAAAGAGCCATTTGAATGCCTCTTCTGCATGAAGAAGCTTCCAATAGCTGTTTTAAAAATCCTTCTATATTGTGCCAAAAATGATTACATACAGAACTATACAGTATCCTTTCTTTTAGACTCTCCCTTTCAGTTCACTTGCAGCTTTTCACTGAGGTTCTCTGAGTGTACTGAGATGACCATGTCAAAAACTGGGGGTTTGGAATGTTTTGGATCACTGGAAGATCAGACCACAACCCCGTTTTAGCTGTTTTGACACAGGCAACCAGATTTTATCCATGACGTTATATACCCTAACGAGAGTTCCCGGGTGTTCAGAGTAAAAACAATAGGCTTCACCATCCTTGGATGAGGTTCTTTTTTTGTAAAATCATCTCTCTTTTTATACCATATCCAGTGTTGATTACCAAAATCTCTAGAACCTGGTCTCATTCAAAGGCAAATCTCCAACTGTGACACTTGGAGAAATAAACCCGGACTGGTTTCTTCAACTCTGGTTGTTTTAAGCTTCTTAATTGCTTCTAATAGTGGACTTGGGTATTGTGGACATGTAGCTTTATTATTTTGGCCACTTATTCGTTTGATGAATAACTGAAGTTTGTTTCCCTTTATATTCATTCCCCGGAGGCAGAACTTTATAGTTTATCTTTTATTTACAAAACTATATAGTTTTGTTCATAAGGACATCTAAGGGCCCCTAAATAATTTTTCCTAAGTGTTTTGGTTTTCATAGACTACATTTGTGGGTAGTTTCAGCATGAAAATTACCTGCAAATTTGTTAAAACTCACTATTGTTTTACAGCCTTATTTATCAAGCACCCCAGTAATGATGCAAAATGTAATTTTCCATTACCTGTCATCTTCATTAACCTTGTAGCTCCAGGTCAAAGATAAAATACATTTTGGGTCGATTGATTTACATTTAGGATAATGTGAGCCAAACCATTGCTGTAAAAATGAACAACAAAATTTAAGCATAGAGTCCATAGCCTGCAGGTGTCCCAGCCTTTGATGTGTCTGGTGTCATCATTTCCACTTGGTTCCCAGAGATGATGATGCACCTGTGATGTGTCACGGTGAATATGCATGGGTTT
Source organism: Bryconaethiops microstoma (assembly GCA_037577275.1). Classification (NCBI taxonomy): domain Eukaryota; kingdom Metazoa; phylum Chordata; class Actinopteri; order Characiformes; family Alestidae; genus Bryconaethiops; species Bryconaethiops microstoma. Next base: position 16,725,074 of record JBBJLS010000036.1, on the reverse strand, counting down.
GTTCATCACGGGTGTGATCCTGAACGATAGAGACTGAGGCATTTGTAAGGGAAACAGTACGCTTGCGGCGCATGACGGATTCAATTTAATGGACGGTCCTGCACCCCCCCACCCCTGACACCCCCCGACACCCGCACCCCCCCGTGAGAATGTGAGCCAGTGCCGTACAGCCAGTGTTCATGCTGTTCCTAAAAAGTGCCCTTCTAACATCCTCCAGTAATGAACAACCTTTCAGAAAGCTCTGCATTTGCTTTCTTTTATTCTCTTTTCCTTTTTCCAATTGCTTGGATTTCAATCAGGCTATAATGAACCTGAAATGACCTGGATGGCAGGAGAGCAGGCAGCAAATGCTCGCTAGCAGTCAAGAAGAATTGCTCAAATGTTGCTTTTTTATTTTTGTGAGAATCCCTGATACGTGCCCAAAGGAAATGAGAGCAATCATAGGAAACAGACAACTAAGTGTGTTTGAGTGACTGAGTAAGGTAGTGATGTGCAATATGTTTTTTTTGTTGTTGTTGTTCATTTCAACCAAACAAAAACTCACATATTTCCACTTGTTTAATCTTTCCTCAGTATTCAAACAATTGATGAATTGTATCACCTGCTGGGCAGGAATAAAACCTGGAGACACACTGAGCCTTTGTAGATAAGACAAGATGCTTCTTACACAGCTCATACAAAGTCCCCGGTGACCGCATTACTTTTAGCCACAAGCAGCAAACAAATAGAGAAAACGGCTTATTATTTCTGGTCTTCTGACTATATCAATGGAAGCAATTAGAACTTATAATATCTGTTTCTACCTAGTTATTCCTTTTAGGGAATGGGTGGGTTCGGGCATTTTTTCTCAGATTAGATTTAAATTAGAATTTTCTAGCTGGGGTTTTTTGCCTGGCATGCTAGAGTCAGCTCTTGTTGTTGGATCCATGAAACCAGCATGAGAACAGTGATGATGTTTATGATGACTGTTATTGCCTCTATAAGGCAACAGGCACTATCATTAGGAGAGTGCTGTTTTTTCATTAGTGCTGGTTGTGACTGGATTAGGTTCAACTGCAGTCAGGTATGGGTGGAATATATTTGGGCTGTAATTGGCCTTGGCAGAATTTTTGTCAAGTTCTGGTAGAATCTGGTAAAAAAAAAAAAAAAGTTTTGGATAAAATTCTGACATGAATAACATTGCGTGTGAAATGTAAAATTCGGGTTACAGTTGGAATCAGACAGAATTGTATCATATTATGGTCATTCTGACAGAATTTTGTTGGGACTACTACTAGGATCAGACCTTTTTGTGGATAAATGGTTGAGACTAGACAGAATTTTGTTGAACTACATTTGTGATCAGACAATTTTGTAGATATACTGTTGAAATCAGAATTCAATTTTGTTGGGCTTTATTATGGATCAGACTATTTTTGTGGGTATATGGTTGAAATCTGACAATTTTGCTGGACTACGGTTGGAAACAAGCAATTCTGATGATGTATGATTGAAATGTGTTGGGTTTCATTTGGGATCCGGCAGTTTGATCAGGTTACAGTTTGTTGGGGCATAGTCAGGTTTTTTGGACCTTAGTTTGGGTTCCAGCAGAACTTTGTTGGGCGAGATCTGTCCCGAACACAGTGCTATCATATTTAAGGGTTTCATTCAAAACACCTACACAGAGCACTTGCTAAACCTTTCTTTATGATTTACAGCATGCTGATCTGAGGAATTTGCTTTGAATGCCAGTGTATTGATGCAGACAAAGCTTTATGGTCTGTATGGTAGTGATTTGCTGGGCCATTCTGACCAGCTTTGTATGGGAAGCCCATTCTGATTGGAGCACACAGGGGCCTCTGTGCTTTTATGATGACACATTAGCAGCCCTGAGAGCAATTATGAGCTGTAGGTTCCAACCCGAGTTCATTCATTATACATCCCTGCAACTGGCTGCTTCTGCGTCTCTCACCGCTCCGTCTCTCCTTCCAGCCTCCTGCTGCGACCGTTCCCAGCCGGCAAAGAGAGAGAGGAGGGAGCGAGAGAGGGAGAGAGAGAGAGAGAGAGAGAGAGAGAGAGAGAGAGAGAGAGAAAGCGCTGCAGGATCCGCCTGCTATTAACAGAATTAACTCCTGCCAGGAGCATCGCCATGGGAGAACACACCAATTCCATTATCTCAGCTGGACCGAACCAGGGGCCACTCCTTCTCCCCCTCCTCCCTTTCCTGTTCCTCTCCCTCTGCCAAAAGTGCTCAGAGTGCATGCTGGGCTGGGCCTGCACCTCGACGGACTCTTTCTCCACCCGCACTGACTCTCCAGTGCTTTCTGTAGCATGGCACATCCAAAGCATTTGCACTTGAAATATTCATCTGGCCCTCACTCACTCACCCACTCGCTCACAATCTCGCACGGCCACATTTTAATCTTTGCAGGAATGCACTTTTTATGTTTCTGCCCTTTTCAAGGCTTCTATTTCTTACCCTTGGTATGAGTTTATGACTATTCGTCCTGTTTTCTACTTACTGAACTTTTTCTGAACTTCACTAATTTAGTAAACAACTTTGGTGGTCTCACATAAACCTTTATGGCTCAACTTTGGAAAAACGCTTAACTAAATTTTAAGCAACACGCTATAGAGAGAGATGTTAAGACACAAGTAACACAGATGAGAAATAAGGTAGTTTCTTAAATGACTCCCTATTCCCTACATAGTGCACTATGGATTAGAAATTCAAATTCAGACTCCTGCACCCAAACAGTGTATAATACAGCTACGGAAAAAAAATTAAATCAATATCTCTATGAGTGTGACAACCATTCCATGCCAGTGTCTGTTAAATTCCTACACAAGCACCTCATTCTGCTTTATGAGGGACTGATTACTGATCACCTGAATCACATCTTATTTAATGAGGAAACGTGTAAAAACCCTGCTGTAATCGACACTCTCCTCTCACAATGAGACCAGTTGGATGGTAAAACACTACAAGAAGTCATTTCCTTTAAAATGATGCTTTAAAGAGCAATATTTGTATTTGGAAATTAGGATAAATATTTTCAGCAGTTCTTAAAAACTAAGGCAATACTGTTCAGTTCAATACTTGCACCTACAAAAGATAAAACCTAAGAAGCTGAACATTTTTGCAGTGCTCTCTTATTTTTTCCACAGCTGTATATCTAACAAAGAGCCTTTTGTGATTCAGCCATGTGTGCAGAACTCCATAATGGACTATGTGCACTATATGTGTGTAGAAACTGAAATTTTGTACCTTACATAGTGTATAGAGACCTACATAAGAAGCAGGGAGTTTATATTCAAAATGAATCCAGGCAAATTTATTATTAATAGCTTAGTTTTTGAAGAAAAGAAAAAAGACTCAGACTGTATTGAATTGGTATCAGTATCAGCAGATACTCTAGTTTGAGGTGTCAGTATAGGTGTCAGATATGAAAAAATGCTTTCATGCCACCCTTAGTTAAAACTACTTTTATACCCATACAAGCTTAAAAATAAAGGTCCCAGAAATCCCATTTTTGATTTTCTAAAGAACCTATGAGTACTTCTTATTAAAATGTTTGAGTATAAATGACCTTTCTAAAATTAAAAGAATCTCCACACAAAGCAAAGTCCCAAATTTGTTGGGGAATTTACTAGTGCCATTCAATAGCATTAACATTAGCATGCACCACACTCTTTAAATAAATGTAAAAAGCCTCATATTATGTTTTATACCACTTTAAAATGGTTTTAACTAGAAGATAGAAGAACCGCTTTTATTGTGAAGACAAAATGAACAGTTTTTGGTACCTTCACGAACCTTTCGGTTAAAGCACTATACACATCAATTTGTCGTGACTTTAATGCAAAATCTAGGATTCTCAAACCTTAGAATTGGTTTAAAAACCAAACTTTACCTAATGTGAAGGTTCTTTATACCCTTCCAATGGTTCCCCAAACATATCATTGGCAAGCATGGCTCTTTAGGGGACTAAAATAGCCAGAATCAGAAGATACAAATGACCTTAAAAGACACTTTCTCGCTCTTTCAAAGCCAAAACAAAGAGCCGAAACAGGCGTGGTGCTCTCTGGTGTGGTGAACTATCAACAGATTAGCTATTAACTATTTTTAGCTATTAACTATTTATCCTTCTCATCCAGCTCCAGGACCATCCATCGAAGGTCTTCTTTGGAATCGCTCAAAGAACCCTTTGTTGCACCTTTTTTTAGAGCTTATATCTAAGCCAAGCAGCCTTTAAGAACCTTTATACAACCTATGCTATCAAAACAGTAATGGTAGTATAATTCAATATGCACAAAACATCCCTGCAATAAGGCAGTTTGTCGTGCCTATTATCTTCGGAACATTGATTTGAAGCTCTCCTCATCCATTAGGCCTTCGGGATTTGGATGAAAGTGAGATTGAGCTCTACATGCACTCACCTGTTCATTTTGCTCTCATGAAGTGAATTAAAACACTCCAAGCAGCATCGCAAACAACCCCCCCCCCCTCCCCCCACCCGCTCCCGCTCCCGCTCTCTCGCTCGCTCTCACTCTCTTGCCAGGTCCAATTGATTGCGGTCGAATTTGTACAACACGAATCTGGTTACTGATTGTGAATTGGACTCTCATTGCTGTGTGTGGGTGTGGGTGTGTGTGTGTGTGGGTGTGTGTGTGTGTGTGTGTGTGTATGTGTGTCTAATAGCATGTGAAGATGGCCATGATGATTGCTGTCACCATTACAATAGGCTTATTAACACAGAGCTAGATTTTTTCCCGTGGGCTTTGTGTGTCCTACTGGTGTCCACAACTGCTTGACCGGGCCGCTTTTTTATCTCCATTCATCGTGGTCAAAGTATTTCAGTAAGTGCAAATCAAGTCCATTTTTCAATGGCATAGTCAGTGTTTATAATTTCGAATGGATAGTTCAGTTCAAAAATCTCATTTCGCACACTTACGGCACCCATCATTTTTTGCACATGGTCATTTGGCAGTTTTGAATAGATTCGCTCAGAACGGTCAGTACTGTCGTTTTCGTCCATTTCAGTGTGCCACAAAGTATAAGAAAGCACACGATTTGCACCCTCGTCTGATTCTTGGCCGAACCATCGCCTCAAGTCCATCTTTATGGCCAACGCCGTTGGCTAAGTGGACGGGAAAAACTTTGAACGCTCATTCTTGTGTGTGTGTGTGTGTGTGTGTGTGTGTGTGTGTGTGTATGTGTTTTTTTTAACTGAAGGTGGAAAACAAAAGCCATTATGTCCACCCCCATCCCCAGATCATTGGCCTACTTTGTAGAATAAGAGCTAAACGGAGATACAGTTAACACATGCATCTAGTCCATCCGGAGTGTGTTAGGAAGCCTCTAACCAACTGGCAGCGGGAAAGTCTCACGAGGAAGGAGATGGCAGCATGGTGCTTGTTTTGTCATTAGTCACACAATGTAGGGAAAGTAGGTGAGTGAAGTTTTTCTTCACAGGGAGAGAGAGAAAGAGAGAGAGAGAGAGAGAGAGAGAGAGAGAGAGAGAGAGAGAGAGAGAGAGAGAGAGAGA
>JBBJLS010000036.1:16695040-16708027 GCA_037577275.1 Bryconaethiops microstoma | reverse complement strand
TATATGTGTGTATATGTATATGTATATGTGTGTATATGTGTATGTGTGTATATGTGTATGTGTGTATGTGTGTGTGGTAATCCATCATGCAAGTCTATGTGGCCAGATCATAAACATAAATTACATTATTATAGATTTATACATTTATTATACTTACTTCAGATGCAGTTGGGCAGGTTTAAAAATACACCACCAAACCATTTCAGTGGAACAGACTTTGTGTTCGGCTACGCTGTGAAGTTTAGTTCATTTTTATAGCTCATACTGTGTCCTAACGCACATTTGCAAGTCAAGTCTGACTGAAGAGATGGACGTGGTTTAATAAGGTTGGAAGAAATTTGTGGATGTATTTATGGAAAGATTTAGATCACTATTGACTTATAGTGTTTAGCGCCATGCTGTACAATATTATTATTGCAGCACTAACCGTGCCATAAATAAGCCTTACTTAAAAGGAGTTACTAAAAAAATATATGTATATAAAGACTGTTATATATATATGGGAGTGTTCATAAGACTTCAGGACATCTACATAAGCCTTTTATGACAATTGCCATTAACCTACATAGACATTTATGATGGCTTGTTCCAACAACCATCCAATGTCCTTACCCTTATTGGGGGGAGACTGATGAAAGCTGCCTTCATGACAAGTAATGCTTGTCGGAAAAAACCTTTATAAATGTCGGAAAAAACCTTTATAAATGTTGTTGGTTTATGTAGCTGTTATGTCGGCTTATCAACACAGACCTCCTGTAAAATGTTGACCATATAAAGAGACTTACACCATTTATTTTGATTAATTTATTATTGAATGTATATTGTGATCAAACAAAAATGAAAATATGGAAGGGAAGCTCAGTTTTAGGATTTAGCTGGCAATAAAATCTTTCATTGATTTTCAAATGCAATTCCATGCAATGCTCATGTGTCTCGATCTTCCCTTTTCTATAATTCTTGCCATTTTGGACTTCTTCTCCAGCAGCCGTCCACTCTCATTGCCCGTTGTGAGTCTGACCATGTATCCATGCCAGTATGCGCCTCGCATTTTTTTTTCTACGCACACTATTGACAGCCTTTGATGTCAGATTGCAGAGCGCTGTTTTGATGAAGTGAAATTTCTAGCGATTTCTAGCATTTCAGACTAGACCCCATCGATCAAATCCTTGCCTTGTGCCTATCTGACTCACGTGGAATGCCAGGTGCCACAGCAGACCAAGGTGAAACACGCTTTCTCGTCTTTAAAATGACTGTGACCCCATCTGTCTCCCCAAAAAATGATACGAAACTGTGTGCTGCGTTCCCATTACATCTCATTACTGCTATTCTCATAGGATGGCTGAGCACAGCAACAAAACAAGACGAGTTAGCACATCCAGCATGGCCATGAAGACGCAACATGAAATATATCATAGCAACAGTTTCTCTTCATTCATGTTCTGTATTACACTGCCATGCTGGTGGTGTTTCAGGTGGTTTAAGGATGCTGTTTATAAAGCAGTCCCTAAAGCTGGGGATACAACATGTCACAGCTGTCAGATGAAAACCTTGCTTTTCACATCGTTTTAAAAAAGAGCTGCTCTCTACATGAGTGAACATTTCATGAGCAATGGAACAGAAATCTCTGCCATGAATAAAATCTTATTATTGTACATTAAGGTTAAGAACATTTTTATTCTCCCATAAAGCTACCACTTCTATCACAGTGGCTGTATAAAAACCTTTATTCTACACTCTTTAAAATAAAAGTGTCAGAAAGCATTTTTTGCATTACGCTGGAAAATAACCATTTTTGGTCTTCTGAAGAACATTCCAATGAGTGGATGTTTGAAGAGCCATTTTTGTTGAATGAGGTGAGTGAATGTGAAGTGCTTCAACATCTACATAAGGTAGAAGTTCTTGGAAATATTCTTACACTGATAGATCAAGGCTTCTTCAAGAACCTCCACATAATTTTGGAGAAACCCTAAATCTGGTGAAGAATCTCTAAATTGAACTTTTAAAGGTTCCTTTGAGAAGCTCGTGGAAGACCCTTTTAAAAGTTCTTTACCAATTGAAGGGTTCTTGTAAGAATGCTTACAAAATACAAATATTCTTTCAGGAATCTTGAATGGATGGAAGAACACACATATCTCATTCACAAAGTAGCTCCTTGGAGAGCCATTTGCTGACCGTATATTAAAGAATGCTGCATAAATAAATCTTGTTAGGAACCTTTCTAATGAAGGAATTGTGTTGTCGCATTATTGCTAAAACACATTTTTTATTCACAGTTTAGGAGGCTCTTCTAAGTATTTTAGAACCAGGTGAGAGCTTTAGCATTAGAATTTTCACTTTAATGGAATTTCGCTCTTCCTCGCTCTATGTGTCCTTGAGGCCATCATTTTTGCTTCATGGGGACTTTCCTCTATCGACAAAACATGAGCCAGTGGCATAATTCTCTGAGCCAGTGACATAAATTGCACATGACTGACCATGCTTGGAAATTAGAGAATTAGCATGTTAACAATGCTGGTTGTCTGATGGCACCATCCTCAACTCGCTGGTCATGACAGCCAGGCTGTGTTGCTCTACACGCATGCATGAGAAGTGACAGAAAAGCCAAGAGACAAATGATAACTGCAAAGAGAATTAGCATAATAAACCAAAGAAATAGAAGCCAAACATCACTTGGACTTTTTCTTAGCTTTAATTGGAAGCCTATGGAGAAACAGGCTTTTTGCCACTAGATAGGATTTTAGTTTGTCCACAAGAACGAGCTAAATACCTTCAACCAGAACCGGCCTTACGCTGGGGTGCACATGTATGACAGGAAGGTTATGGCTTGGCATTTTCTAATACATCTTGAAGCCCAAACTGAAGTTCTCATGTTATAAATATTGTGAGAAGACCCCATTCACTGAGGAATGCAGTGCATGGAACATTTGAAGGACCAACAAAAATGTGTTAGAAGGAAATCATGCAGAATCATGAAGACATTATGAAGCCTGAAGATCCAAGGAGACAATAGGATGTCACGTCTGCGCCGCCTCTGCCACGCCCCAGCAGTCAAGCTCACCGGAGTTCTGAGCTGGGGATTCCCTGTCATGTCTGTCTGCGTTATGGTATGTCAGCCCTCATGTGCTCCTCAATGATTACCTGCTTTGGTTCCCTTGTGTTTCCTGGTGTCTCATGTTGTATGATTGGTCCATGTGTTCATGTGTTTGCTTTAAAAGCCCAATTGATCCAGAAGTCAGTGTGAGATCACTGGTATGCACACGCCAGCTGTTGGGCAAGCTTTCACCATTGCCTCCTGGTCATGGTCATGGTCTATGGTGGTCTGAGACACTGGTTAGATAAGAACTGTTTTCTCCTCAGTTGTAAAAGGTTAGACTCATCTAAGACAGGCCAGTGAATGTTTGACTTGGGTTTTTGTTTGTGTGTTTCATGTTCCTTAGTGCCTGTAGACTGGATTACCCTTAAGTGGTTCTAGAGGCAAATAAAACCTCAGACCCTTGTGCTCCTCGTGGTTCCTAGACTGGTGCAACCCAAGTATTGGGACTGTATCAGTGGGACAGAGGTGCTTACTGGCGCTGAATGTGTGCCTTCATCATGACTCAGAGAGAGAGTCTTTCAGTGTTTCTGTTCTGCCAATTGCATCACACTTATGCTATATTTACCTGCCTTATTCTGACTAAAGCCTGTTTGAGTTCTGTTTAATTCTGTGTCTTCCTTTCCTGAGCCGACATGACATAGGACACTTTGGAGGAACACTTGGTCAGCAAGAGTGGCGACCGGCTTGATGGCTGTTTGTAATAATAACAATCCAATGAATGAAAAGCCATGTGAATCCTAATTGCACAATTGTCATCTAGGATGGGTTTTCAGAGGCTGCTGAAGGTCAGATATCCCTGCTTTTATGTGATTCTCCACCATCTTTTAAATATAACCCTTGTATTGTATTATTTGGTCATACAAACGGATGTATGAATTTTGTGCAGAGTAGGAAAAAAGGACAAGTTGGTATAAGGTGTCTAAAACACTGAACACTTCCTCAGCACTCATTACAACAAGAGACACACCGTCAGACGGCGCCGTCATTTTTGATGCACTCCTCCTGTTCCTCGCTCCCACTCTTTTCTCTTTAATTCAAAGTCTTTATACCCGAGTCACCTGTCAGATCCATCCGTGCTGTCTCACAGTCTGACCTGCCGTAACCTACACTTCCAGAATCATCTCGCAGCCATGCAACTTCTCCAATAGTTCAGAACATCTGTGTTTACTCTTCTCTCCTCTTCCCCACACTCGTTTTTTTAATCATGGTTCCTCCTGTTTCCTCACTGTCCCTGCCACCCGAAAACGCTCTGCAAGTCTCTCACCTCCGAAATGACCATGGACTTTTTTTTTGCTGTAATTGCTGGAAATGCTAATTGGACTGTGAAAGCAATCCCCTGTAATGCATTTGGGATTTCCCCACCGTCTTGAGTCAAAAATAATAAGCAAAAGAGGAAAAAAAGCTTTTAAATTCCAATTGCCACTAGACATCTGGATGGCCTTGCCCTGAATGCATTTTCATAATTAATACAAAAGTCTGGGGGAAGGTGCCTTTCCTTGACTGAAAGGTCCTTATGCATTCCCTTGGCTAAATATGCAATAGGAAAGTGTAAACCTGGCATGCATGGAAGATGACATTTGAAAAAGAGCATGCAATATTCATTTAAATTCAAAGTACGGGCCTAACACAATTTTTCTGCAAAGCCTCTAGCTGAATATGAAGGACCAAATGCCCTTTGGAGGAGGCTTGTTTTTTTTTTCTTTTTTTTTTCCTGTGCTCGGAGCTTCTAATTCAAAACGTGCGTCTGGTGCGGTGAAAGTGGGCCATATTTAGCTCATTGCGCTGCCCCACAATAGCCTAAAGTATGATGAATAATTCTATATAGATCGCAACCCATTCTTGCGAATGTTGACCAAACAGCATTTAAAACTCAGACACGGTCCAAACAGCACTTCACCTGGACAGCATCAGCCAGCCCCAGCCAGCTGTAGCAGAATGATGCAATCACGGGCCTTTTTGGCTCCAAATAACAGTTCAGTTCTCAGCCACAACACAACAGAAGGCACAGGCTTTGCATGGCTGGATTGTTTACATGCATTGTAAAAGGGGGGGAGGTCATTTTGAAATTGCATGCCATGTTTGAGGCTGATGGGATGCTTGTAAATAGCCTGTATTAGTATTAACATATATTTCAGGGTGAATTTTCCATAAAATCTCTCACAAAGAGTGACAGCATGGCTGAAGACATCCTGCAGACCCTCGGGCAAAAAAGGGTTTCCTCTGCTTGTTTCACACCGTGGTACGCGTCACAGCTGCTATTGCTACAGCTTGTACCATTAAAGAATGGCATTACACCAGAAAACGTCACTGTTTGTAGGGAGGTTGTGTGGTTGTTATGCCATTCCCAAATGGATAAGCAGGCAAATCAGTTACTTTATATTCATCCATGCAATATCTGAACCATTTATGCTTAACCAGTATCACAGAAGGTGCTGGAGCCTATCCAACCTCAATAGGTCATCAGGACAGATACACTGATGCACATACATCATATCTCCAATTCATACATGTCTGTGGACTGTGGGAGGAAACCAGAGTACCAGAAAACCATCCGGACATGGAGATGCACTATGAAACACAATGCACTTAAAATGTGCTTTACCCTACCTTAATTTACCCCTGAAAATAAACCAAACCCCTTCATTTGAATTAAGTGGCTGTTCACACTGACCCCTTAATTTTACCTTAAAATTCAATTTAAGACATGAGCGAGAAACCACTTAATCTTAAATTTAAGGCATTAATTCAGGAGGTTCTATTATTTAAGGTAGGGAATTTGAAAAAGTAAGGGTAAAATTCAGTAGTTTTACCCCTTAGTCAGCCTTAATCTGTGCACTTTTTCCCTTAATTTTAAGGCGTAAAATGAAGGCGTTTGGTTTGTAGTGAGGAAAAAAACTCAGGACCTTCTTGCTATGAGGCAACAGTATTGCCCACTGCCCAAGAACATGGGGTAGGACTGTAAACCCTACTGCAAGAAGGTCTTGAGTTTGATTCCTCACTGGGGCAGTTGGGTTGATGGATACATTTTTCTGCCCTAGCAATTGTTTCAAACCCATAGATCTGACAGAAAACATATTCAACACAACATATTGTTTCCATTAGTTTAATCATTTTGATGATTTTACTTTATTGGTCTCTCCTTGTTATCTCTCTTTGCTGCATGCATGTTATATTTGTCCCAACAATATGTGAGAATTGTCTAGCGTCCACACATGGAGTGGAAGCTTGTCAGAAAAAAGTCTGAAGCCCACCCAGAGTTGCAAAAGAGATGTCTGTTACTTGCAAGTTGTTTCCTCATACAAAATCCTCATTAATGTCAAACTGGGTTATTCTGTTTGGCTAGTCATAGCAAACTCATGAAGAAAGGAGCACTACGGCGTCTTGCCTGCTTGCTGCATATTTATATTTACTGTACTGTGATCATTCGTTGCCATAACAGTTAATAGCCCTTTCTCTTTCTGGATAATTATCATCACATCGATCACCACTGAGGTGCTTTGCTAAAATATTTATAGCAACATCCAGATCCGACTAAGAATATCCGTGTCGTGACAGACCAAAAAAAAATCTCTGTAATAGGAAATGAAAGTGAATTGCTGCACTGAATATAGATCTGAAAACACATGGCATTATTAATTGTGTTAACAATATTGCTTGTTTTTGTGTTTTGAAAAGTGACATGAAGATTGTCATGACAGTATAGTATTCTCAGTATTCGCAAGCTAGCATGAGTATGGACGGCTGGACGGAGAGGACCAGGCTTGCCATGAGCCACAGCCACACCAGGCTGATTGAATCATTTTACAGGGTAGAATGAGATCAGGCCAGGCTAGATTGAGTTCCTCTCTGTGGGCCCTTGACCCACACAGACACTCGCTGGGCAAGAGCATCGTGACAACAGGTAGTGAAGCAAAGTCATATAGGTCACATTTCTGTTGCTTTGATTTCTTTCTTCCTCCGGCTATATTTTTGGATCAGGTGGAAACTGCAGGTGTTTGAATGCTCACCGTCTACTTTATTAGAAATCCTACCTTACACTCACTGACCACTTTATGAGGTCCACCTACCTTACAAGTCTACCATGAGGGTGTACAATTACAGGCAGGAGCATCTGGTCCTCACCACAGGACCAGTATTGACCAGATGTTATTTGAGTGCTGGACTATTCTCAGCACAGCAGTGACACTGACATGGTAGTGGCATGGAAGCATGCGTGGGTCTGGAACAGGCCCAGTGGTCCACCAGAAATATCTGGCCAAGAACGTTTCTGGGTTCAGGAGTTGCCCATTGACGATAGTGTAGTGGACGGCAAATAATGATTATGGATCAACAGGGCTACAGTCTCTAAATGTACAGCAGGAGGGTTGTGCCTTGGAGCACAGAGCCGTAATTGGTTGGCTGATAGTTTTCGCAACTAAACACTTCCTACAGTCAAAGTATTCTGATTATCTGAATGGGCATGTTCTTAAAAGGTTACTCTCAGACAAAGCATGCTCACGCCTGAGGCCTCCAGAGGCGGGTTTTTGTTATATGAGCGATTCCCTTCCTGTTTACCTTTAGAGCAAATACACAAACTGCGATCTAATATTTGCCATGTTAAGTTTTATAAGTCGATTTCAATCACTTTAAGTGTTATTTAGCATACTTGCACTCTGTGCTCATTAATAACCCAGGGCGTCGTTGATACATTATTCAGATGAGATGTGGGAGGTGGTTAATGGACGTGCGAGTGAATGATTTATTTTGCCAAAGCTCATCATAGCAGTTGTGTTTATGACTTGAGTCTCTTCTGTACCTTCTTCCCTCGGATCGCTGAAGCCTTTACTGTACATATTCAATCATGCTACATCTCAAATGGTGGCCAATGCAAGTGTAAAAGATATTAAACCATTAAGTCATTTCAAGCACTCACCTTGCATAGTAGAGGCTCATTAACAATTACTTGCTCATGCATGCCTGAGGGACATAACTGTCCTTGGAACAAGCCAGTCTTTAACTCTGTGGCACATCACTTTGTCAGTAGCATTTTCTTCACCAGCTTATCTGCGTTACGTTATCTACCATCATAAATAAGACCCCACCCTCTAAATCAAACTGACACACTCACTCAGTTAGCTCTCAGACTTTCATTGTCTGCTTTGATTTGGCTGACGGTTTGTTGTTGATCTTGAATAAGCTCTCTGCAGATTAACTGAACCATGTTTGTCCTTACTAAAATAAAAATAAATATTTTACTAAATAAATCATCCTTTAAACAACAATTATCCAAAGTAAAGAAGGGAAATGCCCGTTCTATGGACATGGCAAATGAGAGTAAATAAATAAAATTAATATCCACAAAAGTTAAATATCCATCTAAGGCTGATATTTCACTCACTGTGATACAAGTGATGCGAGCACGTTAAGCTGTCCAATGCATAGCAGTTTCAAACAATGTCGTGAACCTGCACGGGACTCTGAAATGAGCTGTAAAATATGGAATGTCCTTCACAGAACAGAAAGGGATAATGGGTGAAATTCAATCAACAAATACTGAATTCAGGTGTATTTTCCTTTCCAAAAGAGGGAACGGTATTAAACTGGAAAAGGCAAAACATTGTCCGTGAAAAGAGAATGGAAGCTTTGACAAAAACCTCCAACATCTGGAGAATGAGACCTCTGGGTTCTCGTATAAACGCTTATTTGTTGAGTCTCTGAACATTTGCAGTATTCTGGTGTTCATATCCAATATGCCTTGACTTATATTGTCTCATAACTCATAATAACCTCTCGTCCTTTCAGATTTTCTCGGGGCTCATGCGGTCCCCAACCTGTGAGGGCGGAGGAATGGCGTCCAGAGGAGAAGAGCGGCGGCAATGCCTCGGTTTTCAACACGGGTACTCATCCAAATGGCTGCGACTTTATGAAACATTGATGTCCCCTAATTTCTTGGCAGGAAAAAAGGAAAAAGAGAAAAGCTTCGAGTGATAATAACGCGTTTCTTTCTGCGCCTGCCGTGCCGGACCAGCGACAGGAAGACTGCAGGCCATAATTATCCTGTTTGTTCAGAAGCCGATGCCTTTTTATTATTTAAATCTCTTTGGGCGGCAAGGGAGCGAGGAGGCGCGCCTCTCCACCATTTTCTTGTCATGCTGTGTTCGTCAGCGTTAATGCCCTTCTCGCCGTAATTTGTTGCTGTTTTGTCTGCTCCTTTACTCATCCTGAATTAGAGAATGGAGGCTTTCCCCGGGAGCACGTGGGGGGGGGGTATAGGGACCTGTGTTCTGATGTGAAGGTATTAGAACTTAGTAAAATGTAGGATCTAAGAGGCACTGGTGGTGGGGGTGGGGTGGGGGGCTATAAATAATGCTGGGTGGGGAGTCAAACTTCCAATGCGTTTGAATTTGACAAGCTCTGTTGTGCAAAAGCAGGCCCCCAGTGGCAGTGAAGGCTTGTCTGTGGGAAATCTCAGAGACCAAGGCTGTTCTAAGCATCCAGCCCTTCAATAAACTGTAGCATTCCCATCCAGACTCATGGGGTGCATTCTTATTTTCATGTCTGTAGGCTATTATAAAAAGTCATGGCGGATTGGTAAAGCACTCCACTTCCACAAAACACACATCAGGCTATTTTAGTTCGGTCCCACAGGCGCCGGCGTAACGCTCCGAATGCTTTGTCTATCGATGCGCTCCGATCATTAGGCGTTTTGTCGCTCAAATGATTTCTTCCCAGATACACAGAGGTTCGCCCTAGTTTTAAATTGCAATTCGCACGGAGGTCTCTTCCTTCGTTTTGGGGCCGTATTGACTGCCAGACATATAGATTACCGCTCGCATGTCGCGTGAATGAATCCCCCCTGGACTGATACATAGGCCAAGTGAGGAAAAACATGACTCTGGTGGCATTGGGCCTGTTCAGACTAAAAGGCAAAGGTACTGTACGATGTTTATATGCAAACAATGCAGTACTGCCTTTACTTGTATTCAGGAATACCGACATTAGACCAAGTGTCTTTTAGACACCGGAGGGGAAAAAAAGAACACTCCGATATTTACTGCGCTGCTACTGCCATCGACGCCTGTTGCTAGGGAACTATAAGAGTGTATTTTAGAAAAGAAACATTGCTTTTACTGTTGGCTGGCAGTATGACACCCTCATAAATAAATTAACGTTTTTTTTCTTTTCTCACTCATACATACCAACATCCATACCCACGTGTAACACGCACATGAGATCAAATTAGCAAATATTTGTGTCGAGTTATTATGTTATTCACAATGAGACACACACACAGTGTTGGTCCCTTCAGCACTATGCAAAGCGGAGCTCCAGCCTGGTTATTTCCCACCTGACTCAACTTGCAATTAATTGCCGGGTGGGGTTTGGGGGGGTTGGTCACTGGACTATGAGAGCCCTGATGGTAAAGGCAGTTGGCATTTCTCAAATTGCATTTCAAATTATTTTCAAAGCCTCCTGATATAAGCTATCGTTTCAACACATTTCTTTGTGAAACTTCACTCAACGCTTTGTGAAACTCGGCTTCACAAGAGTTGGGTAAGTTCTAATTAACTGGAATTATTGTTTTTACACATCATGACACTATGATTATGTTCAAGTAAATTAGAGTAGAAAAAAAAACACAAGTTAACAAATTTAAATCAGATCATTGTAATCTATTTCCATACAACCAACCTGTTGTACAAGCACATTCAGCAGCAGGGCAACAGGTTCTAACAGTCAAGAGCAGGTTAATTGTTATAGCGCTCAGAAAGGAAGCCATGCCAGGTTGAAAGACAAAACTCATTTACAGCATTTAGCAGATGCACTTATCAAAAGCAACTTCCATTCCTTAACTACAGGGCACAGTCTCCCGGGGGCAACTTGCTCAGGAACCCAGGGTCTTGCTCAGGAACTCAGTAGCGGTTTGCTGAAGGTAGGATTTGAACCCATGACCTCTTGGGCCAGAGGCAAGTATCCTACGAACTAGGCCACCCTTGGTTTGTACGTTCATTTTTGTTAAAGTAATTATTAAAAATAAAAAACAAACCTATGTAAAATCTATGTAAAATCTATGCACAACACAGATTTACTGAAATTAATGACTGAAACACCACTTACTCAGTTTCACACAGTTTCACACATCTGTTAAAAGAAAATTGTTTAAAGACAACCTATTCAAACCGCTTTATTATTTTTAGTATTTTACCCGACTCGTGCCAAAATGTTTTTTGCATGATGCCATACTTTGGTTCCTTCAATGGATGATTATCAAAAGAACCATTTGAGGGTCTTAATAACCTATTTGAAGCTCCTAGACTTTACATATAGTTATTGTAATTGAGAAATATGGGGTTACTGGGGTTTTAAAAACGGCGTCACATGCAAATGCCCATAAAGAACAAAAATGCCCAAATTTAATTTGATTTTATTTCTTAGAAAGAAACAGAAAAAACACAAGATCTTTTGAACCCGGGAGAACTTTCAGGATGGTCTCCGCCCACAAGTGGGTGGGGAAAAGTCACAGAGGGAGGGGCTCCGGAGAGCGGCCGATCGATGGCACGCCAAGTGAAAGAGCATCAAATGGCAAGCGTGTAGGAGAACAAACCCTGGTTCTAGACTGTTTTTTCTAGACTTATGAATACGCTCTGAGTTGTAAGGGTTAAGGAAGCTGCATAGAACAAATGCGCTCAGCAACAGAGTGGATAGTAACTCGCTCTTACAGCCAGTGTTAACAAGGTTAACCAAAGAATATAAGAAAGATGCAGAAAGAAAGAGCTCGTCCACTGTGCCACACGTCAACAGACTGGTCATTGCTAAGCCAGTTTCCAGAAAGTCTGTCTAGGAGAAGTGAGCGACAGCTTCAAATTTCAGCACTATCCATTTAAAACCTTCCCATGTCCCTGAGGCCAAGATGAAGAGGGTTAGTTTCAGAAGTAAAAAGTAAAATGATATGCAAATAGCTGATGCCAGGAAATAGTGGGAAACAACTGCACCGATCAAATGAGTTCATCTGGTACCTCAGTGTGTTTAATTGAAACACAACAGTTTCACTCAAGTCCAGGCATTATTAATTTAACACAAAACTAATTAAAACAAACAACAGGGCGGTTTCATTTTCTAGAGTCCATATGTATTCTGTTTTGCAAGTATTTTGGCAACAACAAGAAGTTATTAAGTTACTGCAAGTATTTTTATTTCCCTTATATTTATAGGAGATGGCTAGAGATGCAATCAGCACTTTTGGAAGGTGTTATTGGTATTAATTTTCTTATAATTTCATGCACCATGAATCATCTACAACTCTTCATCATATTTATTTATTATTTTCTGTTATATAATACTATTTGTAATTATGTTTACACTTGTATAGTGGCAAACGATATTAGAAACCTTACAAAAACTGCAATGAAGGCCAGTATTCGTAAGGCTTCATGACTACATAAATCCTTAATGAAATAAACCTACGTAAGCATTCGTTAAGGCCTACTTAAGTGTTAGGTGTCATTAAGTCATTAAGTCTGATTTGGTCAATTCTGATGTCGTTTTATTTCACCACAATAGACACTTCATAAGTCTGTCTAAACCCATCATGACAACTGTGTTGGTTGTTATAGAAGCTGCTTTAGTCGATTTTGACCTTCACCTCGCAACAACAGGCACTTGTCCAGAAAGGCTTATGTAAGGTGCATTACTAATTTCTTCAGGGAAGTGTTGGCAAAGTGTCTGCCACCATGTTGTTTTTATATTATTGCTAACATTGACACAGTCTGGTATGGGACAGACACTAAACAAGACAGGATTTTCTATACATGAGATTTAGATTGTTTATCATATTGCATTGTTCATTTATACACACACACTATATATATATATATATATATAATCTCACACACACACACACACACACTTTATAT
>JBBJLS010000036.1:16670858-16681122 GCA_037577275.1 Bryconaethiops microstoma | reverse complement strand
CTCCAGCTTGTCCCTCAGGATTGTGGGAAGGATGGTGTTGAAGGCACTGGAGAAATCAAAGAACATGATTCTCACAGCACTCCCAGCGGTCTCCAGGTGAGAGAGAGAACGATGTAGGAGGTGGATGACAGCATCATCCACTCCAGTGCCAGGCTGGTAGGCAAACTGAAGTGGGTCCAGTGACAAGCTCACCATAGGCTGAAGTTGAGCCAGGACCAGCCGCTCCAGAGTCTTCATCAGATGGAATGTCGGAGCCACTGGCCTGTAGCTGTTGAGGTCCTTGGGATGTGGAGTCTTTGGCACTGGTACCACACAAGAGGTTTTCCAGAGCTGTGGTACTCTCTCCAGCTTCAGGCTCAGGATGAAGATGAGCTCCATCACCCCACACAGTTGATCTGCACAGGACCTGACAACCCTTGAGTTGATGCCATCTGGACCTGCCGCCTTCCAGGCTTTGATCCTCCTCAGTTCCTTCCTAACCTGGATGGTTGAAAGAGACAGGCTGGTGCAATGTGTTGGATGTGCGGTGGTTGGGGGAGGAGCAGTGAGCAGAGTGTGTGGAGGAGGATCCACCCAGAAGTTAATGTAGTCTGTAATGCAGGTGACAAGGCTGTCGATGTCCTCCCCATGGTCATCACAAAGCATGTCCCACACAGTAGTCTCAAAACAGTCCTTTAGAGCCTCCTCGCTCTCCTCCGACCATCACTGCACTGTGCGGGTGACTGGCGGCTCTCTGCACACTAAGGGCTCATACACAGGGACAAGGTGCACCGGGTTGTGATCTGATTTTCCCAGGGGAGGGAGAGGTGATGAACTATTTGCTTCTTTTGTGTTAGCATACAGCAAGTCCAGTGTTTTATTGTCTCCGGTGGGGCATGTCACATACTGGGTGAAAGTGGGCAGTGTGCAGTCCAGGTATACATGGTTGAAGTCACCAGATATTATGGACATGGCCTTACATGGACATACGCCGTTATCATGCAAGAATTCCCTGGGGAGGTAGTAGGATTGCATGATAACGCCTAACAGCTCAATGCCTCTGCTGCAAAGTTGTCCTTTCACAGTTATGTGCCCAAGGTTACACCATCTGTCGTTCACAAACACTGCCAGTCCCCCTCTTTTCCTCTTACAGCTCTCTCTCGACCTGTCCGCCCTCAGCAGCTGGAATCCGGGCAGCGCCACGCTCGTGTCCAGAGTTAGCAGTGTTAGCCAGGACTCCGTTAGCATCATGATGCTACACTGCCGAAATTCAGCCTGGAATCGGGTTAGCACTGTTTGCTCACCCATCTTGTTAGTGAGAGATCATACATTTCCCATGATTACAGAAGGGAGAGATGGTCTGTATCTTCTTCTCAGGCGACGACGCTCACTCCCGGCTCGACGCCCCCATCTCTTCCTCCTCAGCTCGCTGGGGATGTCTTGTCTGTCAGCCAGGAACAGCTGATCTCAAATGTAAACAAAGGAGCCATGCACTGGGTAAAAAATACCAGGCAAAAAATGACCAGAACTAGCACGAAATGGTAGTGCATGGTGTCAGATTTAAATTACTAAGACTTGAGTTAAAAAGTTACGAGAATAAAAAAAGGAAAATAAGAAAGAAGCTCAGAAATGAGTAGAGCTGCCGTAACAGGCTACCACTCGTTGGGTGTGCCGCAAGTGCCGATAACCAGCAAAAAAAACAAGACAAAAGGAAATATGACAAACATAATGGCGACAGAAGAGCTCATTGCAGCTATTTCTGCTTTAGCAGATGACATGGTGTCTCAATAACAGGTCTCCCCACTCTGCGTCACTTGCACCCATCCCGTGTTAAGTCCAGTTTATCTGAAAGATCTTCCCTCTGTGAGAGCGAAAACAATCTATCAAACGCATCTATTGTTGATGGCCGACAGTTTTCCATGTCATCCACTAAAGCAGAAATAGCTGCAACAAGCTCTTCTGTCGCCATTACTCTAAATCAGTGGTTCTCAAACTTTTTCTCTCATTCCTTACTCGGCAGGAAGAAATAATTTCACGCCCCACCTCAACAATACAAAACAGAAAAGTCTAGGTGTAACTTTATTTAGACAACATCAAATTCATTAAAGGGGACTTATCATGCAAAACTCACTTTTTACATCCCTTTGCATTTCCATTTGGGTCTCTATTGCTCCTATAAACACTCCAAACACACAAAAAAAATCCATCCGTTTTCCGTGAATCAACTGAAAGATTTTGGTGTCAGGAATCATATGCTTCCACGAGCCGTTTGGACGGCCCACCTAATGTGACATCATAATTGGGAAATTTGCACAGAACCACCCCTCATCTGTCAAGCCCCTACCCACTAGATTAGTTGAAGATCCACCATTTCTGTCTGCTGGTTTTATTAGCATACATAAGACGCCAAGACGCCAAATGCTATAGCTACAGGCAAAGGCAAGTAACACATGAAGTGTTTTGTTCATCTTGCTCTGGGTCCGACTCAAGGGTCGAACATATAGGGCTGGATAGCGCCTCAGTTTCACGTGTGTTAAATGTGCAGCGTTAGCTTGGGTTGGGTGGGGTGTGGCCAGCAACAGCTTATTTGCATAAAATGGACAGAGCCCTAAATCTGCTTATTTTGAAAGGGACTGAAACTGTCAAGAATAAAGCTGGTAAGATCTCTATATGTGAGTGATTTTGTGCAAAGAATTTCATGAACATGTTTTGTACAGACCATAGACCTATTATAACTAAAGTGAGTTTTGCATAATATGTCCCCTTTAACAATAATTTATTCAGTAACTTCTGTTGTGCAAAAAACAGCTTTCACGTTAAACAACATTCTGTGATGTGAGCCTTGTAGAGGATCTTCCGGTTGAGTGAATGCTGGCGCGACTTGCTGCTGCTGCTCAATATTGAAAATATTTTAAAAACCTTTTAAAAATCACTTATATTTTATATTGACACTGCTGGCGATTCAACAAATTTTGCAAGAGTTTGAGTATTTGGGCCTAGTTCAACTTACCGGTTTGTTTTGGCTACGGTCCCCCACAGATTCATTTACCTGGGTGCATGGCTTCCCGATGTCCTCGTCTGTGTTTTATATTATAAGGAGTATATTTACCAAACCAAATCTATATATTATTCTACCATTACCTGTTCATATGAGGATTCCACCAAGTCACTGTTTTCACTGCTTAACTTTCAAGCCACCAAATTCTCTACCTGCCCACCTCTACTCATCTGCCTTCTGAGAATTCACAAAATTCACCAAGACCTGGCTTCTGATGTCCCTTGTTGTACCTCCCTTGAAAGATCATTGCAATCACATTGTTTTTCTGCTTTTCAACTCCCCTCTGTCTCTGATATCTCAGATCTCATCTGTAAGTCAAACCCTTCCACTTGTCAGTTAGACCCCATCCTCAGAGCTCTTGTCAAAGCCTGTCTACCCTCTCTGCTCCCCCATTAGTTAAGTGAGAATGGATTTGTGTTGCAACTATTTTGTCAAAATTTTTTGAAAGGAATGATAAATTGTATATAGGACAGAACTGATCAAAGTTGCTGAGATGCAGAGACATTTTTTCAGTATTTGGGTAATGGCAGAAACAGTTCCAGTGGTAAATGAAGAATGTATGATTGCAGAGACTTATTAAATAATTTGAACAGTTTGCATCTGGTTTTCGCCCCTTCCACAGCACTGAAACAGCACTCACAAAAATAACCAACGACCTTCTTATGGCAGCTGACTCTGGTCTACTTACCATCCTTACTCTCCTTGATCTGAGTGCAGCCTTCGACAATATTTCTCACTCTATTCTCTTCAGTAGGTTAAATGTCCATTGGTATTTCCCATACCCCATTAGACTGGTTTAAATCATACTCGTCTGGCTGCACTCAGTTCATCGAGCTCAGGGGCCGGCAACCCATGGCTCTGGAGCCGCATGCGGCTCTTTCATTCTTATGTTGCGGGTCCCTGTGGCTTTTGAAAATATATAATAATTTAACACTAGAATGGCGGCTAACTCCAGCACACCACCACTGGGTTCCTGAGCAAGACCCTTAACCTCAAGTTGCTCCAGGGAGACTGTCCCCTGTATTTAGGGAATGGAAGTCGCTTTGGATAAAAGCGTCTGCTAAATGCCATAAATGTAAATGTAACTGGCTATACCTATAACGGCTGCGTGCGTCAATTGACGCAGTGTCCAGTTTCGCAAAAGACGCTTCCTGATACGACGCTGCTGAAGGATGTTCAGGCGTTTAGTCATGCAGCCGCCGGCAGACATCCATGCAAGCTGCAGCCAGCAGACACAGCAAGTGTCCAGTGGATTTTGGACCCAGAGCCAGTCGTACAGCGTCAGTCGCCATATCAGAATC
This sequence comes from Bryconaethiops microstoma, assembly GCA_037577275.1. Lineage (NCBI taxonomy): Eukaryota > Metazoa > Chordata > Actinopteri > Characiformes > Alestidae > Bryconaethiops > Bryconaethiops microstoma. The sequence goes on along the minus strand of JBBJLS010000036.1, from coordinate 16,676,784 downwards.
ATGTTTATTGGCCGAGTAAGTGAGAGACAAATCCAAGGAATTTGATGTGTCGCTCACATGACCCCTTCCATCCACCACATCACCCCTGTTCTTCAGCAGCTTCATTGGTTCCCGGTAAAACATTGCATCAATCTCAAAATTCTTCTGTACACATTTATGGCCATTCACCACTTTTCCCCTCCATATTTGTATGGACGTGACGTAGTTAGTGAAGGCCCGTCTTGATGAGCGGTCTGACAGTTGGGAATTGCAATTTGAAAAAAGAGGCACAAAACCCATGGCAATACGAAATGCAATTCAGTGCCTTTTTATTCTATTTATCATTCAAAATATCTTGATTTGAATTAAGGATTGCATTAGCACTTTGCACATTGAATTGCCAGTTTTAAAATGTACAGTAAACATTCGAAGAACACCCACATATACCGAAAAACTGCGAATATGAGATGTGGTAAAAGAAAAATGCCCAAAATGCCTATTTTTATAGTGTAAACCCTAAGTACGCCCCCAAATATGCTCCCAAAACATTATTTCATTTTAAACTCAGCTTAATACATTTCCCATCAAAAATTTAAAGGTAAACCCGTATCCGTATTGTACAGTGCACACTGAACTGAAATTCTAAGATTCAATAGTTGGATGTAAAATGAGTGGGGACGACTTGGAATACAGGATGGCTGTGGACAGTTTTGTGGACTCATGTGAGCTGAATCACCTGCAGTTCAACATCAACAAGACCAAAGAACTAGTAGTGGACTTGAGATCACAACTTCTTGTCACTCCCATCAATTAGAGGGGTGGATGTGGAGGTTGTTCAGGACTACAAAAAGCTGGGTGTGCACATTGACAACAAGCTGAACTGGTATAAGAACTCTCTGGCCACATACAAGGGAGGTCAAAGTAGACTGTACTTCCCACATAGACTCCGATCCTTTAGAGCCAGTGCTATTTTCTATGCTGTGGTGTGCTGGCAGCATGAAAGTGGCAGACACAAAGAGACTCAACAAACTGTGTGTGGGGGCTGGACCTTGCTCAAGGGTACCTCAGAGATGCCACTAGCACGACTTTATGATTGCAGGGCAAACCTCCCAACCACTGTGTCGCCAGCTGCACAATATCACTACTTATGTCAATATTACTTACATACTACTGATCTCTACTAAACGCAGTAACATGCTCCAAACTACCGTACATACTTCCGGCGCCTCCAGCAAGCGGCAGCGTGTTACGGCATCTCTGCTCATTTCTGAGCTTCTTCTTGCAAATTTCCCACTTGTAGGACTAATAAAGGATTATCTTATCTCGTCAGTACATTTACATTTACATTTACGGCATTTAGCAGACGCTTTTATCCAAAGCGACTTCCATTCCCTAACTACAGGGGACAGTCTCCCTGGAGCAACTTTGTCTTGCTCAGGAGCCCAGTGCTGGAGATAGGATTCGAACCCATGACCTTTCGGTCCAGAGGCAAGTATCCTACCACTAGGCCACCACCACTCCTGTAGATTTCACTGAACTGTGAAATCTACGGGAGTGATTTCACTCCTACAGGAGTAGATTTCACTTAACTGTGTTACTTAGGTATAGCATTTATACCCAGCAAGTGTGTATATACCATAGTGTATTTTCATATTGAGATTTTTCTAGAGATTTGTTATTTAGATTTTATTTAGACTTCATTTTTATATTGTTCTTATCTGTGTCTCTGCAGTCATTACATGGGCAATTTTCTCCGGAATCAATAAAGTTTTCTGATTCTGAATATACAAACATTTTACTTCCAGAAAAGAGGTGGTTTGGGAACTTTACTATCGTGAAAGGCATTACAATTTGTAGCAGTATAATCGCAATACTTGTATTCTTTCCATATCGTGCAGCTCTAGTTCAAGGGCACCAGTGGAAATAAAAAAAGTCCACAACATAAAGAGCAGGGTGATGTCAGAAATGAAAGGAACAGCACAGAAGTTAATTAGATCATACATTTCATTACACCAGCACTTGTCATGCCATTAAAACAAGTAATATACTGTAATGGGATTAGTGCATTATCTGAAAGTGCATTTTGTGTGTGTTCTTAATCGTCTCATGTCTACCCAGCAACAAGAAGGCCAAGTGATCATTGGGCAATTTGTTAAAACCAAATCCAGGCCCCGCTTCCACCAAACCTTCCATGCAGCTGGAGCAAGCTGCTGAAGCTGGGGTTAACTATTTGCTGTCTTATCCATTGACAGTGAGGAAGGCCCTTTGGCTTGGTGGAAACTCCACCAAGTCACCTACACAAAGCTGAGCAAACTAACTTAAGGATATCTTTGTATACCTGCCACTAGAGAGGCTCTTCAACACTTCAGGGAATGTGGTAATATGCATACGTGCCTGTTTGAAACCTAGCAAAGTTAACATGCTGCTTTTCTAGGCCATGAATTTTTCCTAAGGGAATAAAAGTAGTAACTTGCCTTTAGAGAGAAGATTTTTTTTTTCAAATACTGTAAAGGTGTCTTACATCAATGTCCTCCTGTGTGAACGTTTCTGGGTCCTCTCCCATCATGTTGGCCAGTTGCCGTTTGCCGACACTGAACTCTTCAATCTGTTTCTTAATGAACTCCTCTGAGAACTTCTCTGGACCAGCTGCTGCCAGATTCTTTCGCCATGCTGTCGAGGACACACATATCTCCCTGCTAAACAGCTAGAGAACAAAAACGAGAGGATTACACAATGCACTAAACTACAAAACTGTAACACACAGTATGGGCAAACATGCTACATAATGAAATACATATGCATGATTCCACATAGTATTCTTTAACTTTCTGCAGGAAGTAATTCTACAATTTTTGAAATTTTAATGTACACTGACACTGCAGCATTATATACAACACATATATATACAGTACATGCTGGAAAGTAAATGGGACATTTTAAAGCTTCAACAGCAGTTACATACATAAAAATTAAATAATAATATCACTACTCCATGACACAGGATTTTTTAAGACTCAAGTATACTAATTGAGAATATAACCTACATTGAGAAACATTCAGATTCACTCAAACAGAGAACACATGCATTCAGAACGTTTGTATAAATGTATGCCTGCTGAAAATTTCAAGTGTAGCGGCTCGTCTCCAGGTCTGTGTTCAGATTCTACTGAAAGTGACCGTAAGCAAGTTTAGACCATTAATACTAACGTTCATCCGACGTAGCCCATATGATAAACGATGGTGCGTTGTCTGAACATTAGAGCCTCTAACTGTGGGGCAAATGTTAAATACTACATTATATAAATTAAAGCATCATATCCTGGCCGAAAAATTATTTTATCGCATGACACCCAGTTAGCAGTTAGCTGTCCGTCTCTTGCCACCGCTTTGACAGGTTGTGCTAACCACTTTAGCTTAGCACACTCACAAAGACAACACGACTGTCTGAGCAGAAACCCAGCAGATTCTCGTCCAGCAGGTGATGAACGGAAAAGAAGTGAGTGTGAGGAAGAGATGTGTGTGTACCTGAGTGTGTATCCATGGAGAGTGTGAGAGTACAGTCCGTCTGTAGCTCCCATACCGGGACAGAACAGCCCTCACCCTGCCGCACACAGCCATGACACCACACACAGGACACGGCTCTGCGTCACGTCCGGTGAGGAACGCTTAAGCTTTTTATAAAGAAAGAAAATCCTTAAACAGTAATTAAATTATAAATACACTTAATATTAGTTAAAAAAAAATATATAAGTTCAGTTAATTCATTGGTTACACTAACATCAGCTATATACATGTTTTAACGATCACACACACACACACAAGTACATACGAGTTAAAAGTTTATTTCGTTTATGTAGGTAATATAATCATGTAGTTATATATAATCTGTATAAAGTAAAAGAAAAGTTGTAAATATTGTGTTATTATAACCGTATAAATATATGCATAGTATATTCAAGTTTACATTTCCATATTTTGGCTTGTATTAAAGATTTTGGGGAAAATGTATTTTCACTTAATTAGAATTTCTCTTTTTCCACCCTGACAAAATAAAGAGGAGCACTAACACCAAGGTTAACCTCTTAATACCAAAAACGACACTTCCTTTTTGGAGAAAGGGAATGCTTTTGCAATTTGGACAGTGAATAGAAGTAGATTTATGAACGTATTTTTATTAGCATCAAATCAGCAAATACAAGCACCGTTTAGTGAAGAGAAAAAGGCTAATTGCTATTACTGGCTCGGCTTCACGTGCCAGACTGTGCCTGTGTGTGAGCAGGTGGAGAGTGCAGAAGTAAAACTAGCTTTTTTTATGTGTAAAGCTGACAACGATAAAACATCAGTGGTAAATCATAAAATGCTATTAAAATAAGGCACAAGACAACCTATTTCATTTAATAGCTTTTTCTGAGGTGGCTTTAAGAGGCATTAAACACTTCAGACATCTGGTTCCCATCAACACTGCTGTGAACAATTCTGACACAGAATGTTTCTCCAGAACAGATAATTTCACTACAACCACTCCGAACGGTGGGTTCATCCATTACCATTTAATTGTAAAAAGAAGTTGAAAAACTTCTACTGTGAATGGCTGGTGTCTGAAAAGGCATTGTCCTTTTTCTATGCCAAAATTTCACTTCAGAATGGTTAGTGTGTACAAACCCATAGAATCACATAGTAGGTGTGTCATTTTCCAACTGGTCAGTCAAGAAAAATTGAAGAAGAAAGTGGAAGCAGCATAAGAGAATATAACCAATAAAATAAAAACTATACAACACAAAAGTATAAAACATAAAACACTATACAAACATTATATAAATAATTTATAAGTTTGTGTGTATGTATAAGAACATAAATGTATGTATTCACATTCTCTCACACACAATTTTCATTGTGTGAATATATGTATGTATTTACATAGTGAATGTGTGTGTGTATATATATATATATATATATAAAATGTGTAGTATCCTCAGATGCCAAGTAGCAGCAGACATTGAATGATCACATTAATAATGCAGCAGAAATATAGCACATATAAGAACCAGTTGCAATTAACAGTACTTGGTGAGTGGACACGTGTGCGTGGTTGTGTGTGTATGGTCAGCTGGAAGATGCTGGTACAATCTGACAGCATCTCGAAGGAAAGACCTGTGTATCTTTCTTTTCCACACCATGAGTGTAGCAGCCTGTCACTGTAGGAGTTGCTTGCTGTCCTGCATTCCAGAGACATGGAGTGACATGTTTATGTTTACAGCATTTAGCAGACGCTTTTATCCAGAGCGATGTACATCAATGCTTAAGTAGTCTACGTCTGTTCTTCATACCTATAAAGCTATACTAAATCAGCTGCTTTTTCCAAGTTACTGCCAGCTAAGTTACACACCTTAACAAACCCTATCAAAAGCAAAAAATTCAGGAGGCTAATACACAAGTAAGGACAAACAGTTAAGAGGTCCTGAGGTTTTTTAAATATAAAGAAAATTATGTATAAATTATGTGCTACTTGAAGAGGTGGGTCTTCAGACAATGCTTGAAGACAGCGAGGGACAAGCAGGGCTTGAAGCTCTGCGAGAACGAGAAGTGACACAGTGTTTGATCAGTGATGATAAGTAAGGAGGTGCAAGTCCATTCTTGGCCTTGAAGGCAAGCGTTAAAGTTTTGAACTTAATGCGAGTGGCCACAGGGAGCCAGTGAAGATTTTGTAGTGGCATAGTGTGCAAGAATTTAGGAACATTGAACACTAAACTCTTAGCTCGGAACGGTATCCACCCCTCTCAGGAGGGTGCTGCTCTCATCTCCTGCAGCATAGCCCATAGTCTGTTAGCTAGCAGGCAGCATAGTTCAGATAGTTGCTTCTGACAAACCAGTGCCGGGGCCAGGTGGCAGACAAACTGGCTTAACCGACCGTCTGCGAGCTGCCTTGAGTCGTCACCTAGGTTTCACC
>JBBJLS010000036.1:16639683-16657060 GCA_037577275.1 Bryconaethiops microstoma | reverse complement strand
CACTAGTAAAAGTAGTAGTAGTAGCAGTAGCAGTAGTAGCAGTAGCAGTAGCAGTAGTATAAGTCGTAGTAGTAGTAGTATAAGTAGTAGTAGTAGTAGCAGCAGCAGTAGTAGTAGTAGTAGCAGCAGCAGCAGCAGTAGTAGTAGTAGTAGTATCAGCAGCAGCAGTAGTAGCAGCAGCAGCAGCAGTAGCAGTAGTAGCAGTGGTAGTAGTAGTAGTAGTAGCTGTACTAGTAAGAGTATGTAATGGATCGCCCCTTTATTACATAATTAATTTTATTCTGTTCTCCCTCTCTCTCTCTAGCGCATGCGCACGCACACGCACACGCTCGCACGGGCGCGCACACAAGCACGCACACCTAGTGGACTGCCTCTTTAATTTGATTGGCAACTCTGGGTGGGGGGGGGCGGATCATATATATATTAGCAGGTGACTCGCCACCAGGTGTATGTCCCATTCTACCCCAGCGCATTCTACTCTCTTCCGGAGCATAGACTGGTAACGTGGTCTATTGTTCAGAGCGGCTGTTTGCCAGTCGGGCATTCAGGAGGTATGTTCTTTTTAATGGACTGATATGTGTCACATTTTGTTTTATGTGTTGCCTTAATGTGTGTTTGGTTTTAGTGTTTGAGCTTAGGCTTTACAGCCAAGACTCCAGTAACCATTGGAAATTTGTTTTTCATCTATCAGCTTTTAAGAGGTAGGAAATTCTAGAATTTTTTTTTCTGCAGTCAGTGCGTATAGAAAGGCAACCAGCCCTTCCGTTTCTTCAGTAGAATAAACAGCTGATTATTGGCAATATCTTTTCCTCCTGTGAACCTGTGCTGCAGACAATGCTACTCTGAATCAAGTCTGCCATAGCGGATGGTGTTTGAGGTGAGGCCTGCACAGCTTTCCCCCTGTTGTGCATTTCATCAAGCCTCCCCTCAAGTGCATCGCTCCTGCTGTTCTCCGGCGTTGCTGTTTTATCTCTGCTTTTTGTTTTGAGTTGCTCTTTTTTTGTTTAGCTTTATTTTGTGAACCGCAGGAGAAAACCTATTAGAAGATTTGATTCTCTCCTGCAGTATTCCAGCTGGTATTTTGGTATCCATCGTCCTATTATCCTTTGTTAGTGGTGTCCTTTTGTGTTTATTAATTTGTTTTTCTTTATTGTGTAAAGTATTTACTCTTGTCTGTCTGTGTCCTCTTTTTGGACAGGAGCTGTTTGGTAGCCAAATTGGTGACAGGTTGTGTCTTGGGTGGTGGAATCCCTTCACTGGTATTGTAGTGTAGAGCTCTTGAGGTGGTGTACGTGTGAATCGCAGCTTGTTCACGTGTGGCGTGTAGTGTCTGGTCAGGGTTTCCCCCTTTCCTACTTATCGTTCGCTGTCCTTGTGATAAGCCAAATGTTGCTCCTTGCTGTGGCTTATGTGGGTTTCTTTTTTTATGCAAATTTTACAACATAATAAAATTTTAGATGAATAACTGGAATCACGTCTCATGCCTTATTGTGTGAATGAACCTGTGTGTTTGGGGCTGGTAGCAAAGAAATTCCTTAGGGTGAAATTCCCTTAGGTGGTGTAGTCACTAACATTTGCTCTTGTTTCTGCCAGTAGTAGTAGTAGTAGTAGTAGTAGTAGTAGTAAATGAGAGGCATACTTAGTTGTGTATTTTCTGTGTAGGAAGAAGAGTGTGGTGGTGGCAACTGCTATAGCCAGTAGGATCACTGCTACACTTACACCAGCATACACTGCCACTAAAACAAACACACATAAAACACACTCAGTGATAAATGACAAGCTATTTGTTACACACTACATGCACCTATATAAACACACACACACACAAATACTTACCTAGTTCAGAGTCAGGAATCACATCAGAAGGAGTGGGCGGGGTTGGCTTTTGCAGAACATGGCAACGGTTGCCAGTCCATGTTGTCTGACAACTGAAAAGGTAAGAAATGAACCAAAACAGACACACACACACACATAGTGGTGGCAATTGTGATATCCAGTAGGATCACTTCTGCATACTGAATCACAGACACACACACACTGCGTGTGGACTATAATGAGCAATAAACTGACACACACTCACTGCGCAGAATGCAGATTACAAACTCAAGGTACATTTAGCATTCTCTTACTGCATTCAAAGTGTTTAACCTCTGTGTGTGTTTATCTCTTTCTCTCACATGCACACACAAACACACCACAAACACTCATGACCTTGCCACATGATGTAAGTAGCTCTTATGGTTTATCAATAAGTGTGGTGAGTTCGCGACAGTGCCACCTCAGTATCATGAGACAGAGAAAGATTGAAAGTGGAGAAAAGCGAGAGAGAGAGAGAGGTTTAGTTTTTGGCAGAGACAGTTGTGTAATTTCAGATTCAGTGCTTTGACACTGGTCTGAAAGCTCATGTTTAAACTAAGGACTTGTGCTCCACTTGCATTTCAATGTGACGTTCACCTGGCATTGTGGGATAGCATGAATTCTGTAATTCAATGCAGGAAGCTCTCACACTGAGCAGCACGACCCAGGCAGCCTTAAAGGAGTAGTTCAGCCAAAAATTGCAATCACACAATGTTCCTCTTACCCCAAATGTACAGCCAAAACAAGTGTGGTTGGAGGCAAGTGTTTGAGGATGTAGGCCTGTAGTGGCTTCATTACAGTCATGGCTCCAGAGTAAAACTAAAGAAGTAAACTGATCAGCTGTATTTGTATTCTTGTACATCTGGCATTTGGCCAAAATAAGGCTTTAACCGCAGGTGAACTGCACATTTTATAACTGCGTCAGTTTTAACCACTGTTACTTTACAGCTGCTTTGTGCATATAAATGGCAATTACAGCCTATTAAGACTCCCCCAGAATCATGAGCTCGTTGAAACGGCTGTCTGTATTTAGATACTGAAAGATACAGTTTTCCTGGTGCAGTTTCCCTGTTGGACTTGTCAGTGTGTTCCAGGTCTTACTCACGCTGACAGCCTCACACGCTCAGTAGAGCATGACTGTCACAGTGGCCAGATTTTGATGTGAGTGTGTATGTTTTCAAGAGCTTAAAGTACTACTTCAGCATTTCTACTAATCTCTATACTAATCTACCATATCAGTAATGTGAAGTCAATGATCACAGGCAATCATTTAAAACAGAAAGTCAGCAGAAGCTAAACTCACTGACGTCTATGGGCAATTCTGTGTGTAAATGTTTGGGAGACCCATATGTCTGTAGAACATGAATTCTTCACACAGTAATTGGAAAGTGTTATTTTGTTTAATTTACTCTGTACGTGCGAAGGAACTGGTTTTAGAGAGGGATGGATTTGCAGTAATACTTTACCAATGTAGTTGAGATACACTGATATTTCAACTACTCATACAGTGACATAGTTCAAGCATTTATAATTCAGCATTTGGCTTCTGATCTAAGAGTTTCAAGTCAACAGATATTCTGACATTAAGAATAGGAAAACTGGTCAAAATAACTGTCTGTGGTAATCAGCACTATCAAACACATACGACAGAAATGGAAAATTTCATTAAAGTTTATAAAATGTGTGTGTGTGTGTGTGTGTGTGTACGCTACTTACATGCACATAGGTCCAAGGTCTCTCACTATACATGTTCCTCCATTGAGGCAGTAATTAGAGGGGCACACTGTAAAGCAGACACATGCGCATGTTTCTGCACAGTCTCATTCACACAATTACTAATTATTGCTAAAACTAATCAATTACTGCTGGCTCCCACATCACCACCTATTAAAGCAAATACAGTGTATACCTGAGTGTGACATGAATTTAAAATCTGATGCTGTACTTCTGGTTGCACATAAAACAAAATGCTTCATTTACAGAACCAAAGTATTTATACTGTCGGCCTCTAGGAATTTAATGTGGCGATGTTGTAAAATATTAGAAGAAATCACTGTTGGTAAAGTTGGTTACTGTTTACACTTATGAAAATACAGTAAGCAGGATGATCCCACATTACCTTGTATGAATATAAATGATCAGTCATGTCTATCCTCTCTCCAGAGTCTTGATCTTTTTTCTCCCAAAGCTAAACCTCCTACTCAACCTGACTCACTTCAGCAGTACATTCTACACAGTAGGAGTATCCACAGGCATCAAACGCCCACAGTTTGCGAGGAGAAACTGATCATCCCTAGTAAGGAATGAGATTTAATCGATGCTATAAGTATTTATGCAGTACCAGCAATAACTTGAATCAGGGCCTCCACAGATATGAGCACGCATTGACCGCTGAAGACTGCTTGTTGGAGGAAAAAAAATATTTTCATGTTATAACATTTGCTGTAAAATCTTAATCCATACTAGGGTCGCGGGTACCCGGAGCCTATCCTGTGGCCAATGGGCACGAGGCAGGGACTGGGCGGACACACACAGTGTATTCACTTACAGTCTCACACCTACGGGTCAATTTAGAATCCCCAATTCTCCAGACACGTGTGTCTTTGAACCGTGGAAGAAACCAGAGGCCCCAGAGGAAGCCCACCCCACCCCAAGGAGAACATGCAATCTCCACACAAGACCAGAACCCGGATTCAAACCCCCAACCCTGGAGGTGTGAGGCAACAGTGCTACCCACTGCGCCACTGTGGGGCCAATATAATACATTAATTTACAATGTAAACGTAATTATATTATTTTTAAATGTAACATTAACGAACATACAATTTTTTTACATGAAAAAGAAATAATAAGAATTTAAGTAGCTATTAGCTATTAGCTTATTCATCTGTTGAGTAAGGGCTCCCATGCACACTAAATTTTGGAAATGACTTCATTATTTCTATTTATCTTGAGTTTTATTCAGACAGGGTTAGTTTAGAGGGGTTGTGTGTAATGCAATTCTAAAATCATTTAAACTGAAATTTAAATGAGGATGGTCCCTCTTTATATTTCTTTCACCAAACCATTCCATTAAAACCTGTATTATGAGTAATCCTAATGCGGCTAAATCTAAAACTAAAACCTGTAGTTTGACTTAATGTGTCAATTTTAACAGTGAGTTTTGCATTTTAATCCAGTTTTAGCTGTAAACTCCCAAACTAATGTCTGTAATGACTGTATTCACTACAGACCGTGAAGTGGTCGATTGGTACTACACCTACTTCACAAACGTGTGTCAGTAAACCTGTTCTAAGATTAAAAAAGTATTTGGATTTCCCTTTAAGACTGCAAACAGCACATTCAGTCATTTGTATAATTTCAGTTATTTTTACTAGAACTGCATAAGCGTTTTTGTTAAACTGGGCTGATCTGTTGACGTTGTGACAGGATGACATCATTCTGACATCATTTACACACACTGTGTAAACAGTAACAAGCTGTACAAGAGAACACATGAACATTTGTAAAGAAATGTAATTACTTATTGACTTATGGTTGATTTATTGATGCTGTTTGGGTGTGTGTGTGTATGCATGTGTGTGTGTGTATGTGTGTGTCTTACCATAGCAGCTGGACTCATCGGGGCTAAAGGGGGGGCAGTCTACAGTATGATCACATCGTTTGTGGTGAGGTAAACATCTGCCAGTACTCTCACACAGTAACTCTCCATTCTCACACTGTGCAACAGCTACAAAGAAAGAAAGAGATTCACACTTGCTGACCCTTGGTGATCTGATTGTCTGTGGACAGCGAGTTTACACGTCTCCAGTGATCATATGTGATCAGAGTTTGTGACTGGATTAAAGTTTTTCGCACCTTAACTATGTCAGTTTTCATTGCATTTATTAGACTTGTTCTTGTTCTTGTTCTTAGTCTTGTTCGTGTAAATTAAAGAGCCGTTAAAACCATTAAGATTACATGGATTTGTTACATAACATATGGGAGGAGGAAATGAACTATGCAGTTGTGAAAAAATAAACATTCTCAACTTTCAAAGTAATTCCTTGCAAAAATATGTTTTTCTAAGCCACTCCTACTGCTGCCACCCTGGTAATTTACAATTTTGTAAACAAATTTGGTTCCATTCTGACAGCAACAATATGTGCATCTTCTTCAGTCCAGTTGAAAAAAAACATGGCAACAATGAAAAGCTACATCAAGACAAGTGTGCGTCGGGCTATTCTGTACACACTAAAATATAAGATATTGTTTTGATTTGATTAACACTTTTTGGACATTCCGCATAATTCTGCATAATATATTATTTCATCATTTTATTTCTGTTTTATCGCTATTATTGTAAACTGGGGAAAATGGTAAAAAGAAAAATAAGCTCCTCCTTAGTCTGTCCTGCCATAAAAAATTAAACAATTCATGAGAAATTACTTGCACCTTCCAATTATGGTTGGAAAAGTAATTAATATCAGTATTTGCAAATACATTTTATTGAAATTGAAATGAAAACTCACTAACAGACCCAGATTCAACAACAATAACGACAATCTTTTAACTGTCTAAACTTTTTTCTTACGGCATCCGTATTCATCCTCTCCATGAGGGCAGTCTGGTACACTGTCACAGCGCAGCAGTGAAGTGATGCAGGTGCCGTTGGAGCAGCGAAACTGTCTGTCCTCACAGCCGGCCTGTGGAGGCACCGTGCCCGGCATCACACTCATACACTCTTCCTCATCCGAATGGTCCAAACAGTCGATCTCTCCGTCACACCGCCAACTCCGTGGCACACACTCCTGCAGGTACGCACACTGGAAATGTTCCGAGTCGCATGTAAATGGGGCAGAGGTGACGGGGGCTGAAAACAAAAAAAAGAGCACAGATTGGAATGTACACAGCCAAAAGGGATATTTCAGTCAAAAACCCCATCTGAAGTGTAGGCAACAAAATATCCAAGACGTGTCACAGTTTGTCATTTCTTCAGTGCGTATCTAACAATTAGCATTGTGTGTCTACCTCATTAAACACTGTGGTCTAAAACCACACAGGCTAGTTTTATTTGAGATTACTCAACAGCTCAGTGTGGTTTCCATTAGCTACATCAGTTGTGTAGCTCTGATACAGAAGTAGAGAAGCAAACGTCCTACACACCACATGTTAAGACCGAATATGGAAATATGATAAAGCATGAAAATGCTGGAGAGGTAGAAGAGACTGATAGGTGTAGACTGAGAAGAGTCCATTACCTCCTATGGCGCACCCTTGGGTGAAGGAGAGGTCATCTATGGCAATGTTTGTCCACTGGTCCCCTCCCACCTCTGCCTGAAAGGTCACTCTGAAGGGCAGCGGGTTGGACAGGATCACGTTACCATAGAGCCAGCTGCGTCCATGGTTACCGCTGGTTGCCCACATTAGCAAGGGGACGCCGCTCCTGCCCACTGTGTACACCTGCAACGTACCAGCCAGAATTCAGTGCAGCCCTTTGGAGCCTGATAGAACTAAATAGAATGACAGGGTGCATACACAAATGCTCTTACACTCATTTTCCCATTTGCAGTAATAAAAGCATGGCCTAATTCGGTTTATTTTCAGTTGATTTCCGTTTCATAGAATCGTGATTCAGGAGCGTAAGGATTTTTAAAGGTGTCTAGGTAGACACAGCTAAGCTAACTCTCTCTCACTGGTTAGGCTTCAGGAACTGGTCAGAAGTCCTTACATGTCCATTGATGGAAACTTTAATGTGTGAATGCATAAACACATTCAGAATGGAATTACTGACTGGTCTAATAAGAATAACAGTAAAAGGGGACTGCATTTTGTGACAAGCCAAATAAAAATGCAAACATTTTGGCCCATGTCAGCTGTTCTCAGCTTCTCCAAATATTAGAATAAAAGCAAGAAATTCCATTTTTTCGTATGTGCAGAGTAATCAGCTGAAACAGCTGTTTTTAAAGGGTTAATAGACGCTCTGTGCTGTTATTTTTGTTATTTATCTTTTTTATTATGTTTTCACTTTTTGTGGCCCAGATTGTAAGCCTAGATCTTATGGGTTGTCACTGGTGATTATGTAACATCATTTAACTAGAAAAGAGAACTGTTCAATATTGAAAAATCGTATTCAAAATGTAACCTTCGTGGTAAACAATGCATTTGTACTTCCTGCATCTCACCTTCAGTGTCCCCATGAGTTTAGAGCCATACATGTGGAACCAGAAACGCAGATGGCACACGCCGACACTGGCGGGAAACTCCTGTAGGGTGGTTACCCTGGCAACGTCTCCCTCTCGCTGCACACCTGAGTTCACATACAGGTAGCTCCCCGAGCCGTCTTTCACAGTCCACAACCACAAACACACAAGAGCGGTTCAGCACAGCATTTCTCACATTTCTCTCAGAGCATAACAGATAAAAAAAAAAATCTGATCAAAAAGTCTTAAATACACACGTTGTGCATGAGTGTAGTGTCATACATGTGAGTGTACATCCACACTACTGTATGATCTCCATATTAAAGCATTGCCAATTGCATGGGACCAGCCACACATGAGCTTAATGTCACAAAATGGGATGGGAATCTGAACTGGTTCCAAATTGCTTATTCATTTTATCAGTGCTGGCATGTTTTTACTGCATTGCAAAAACTTGTGCCTTACAGCATCAACACTGCTGGAAACAACTCGAAGGAGACATGGTGGAGAAGAGTGATCCAAAATGTGGCTTCATTTAACGAAGAAAGATGACAACAGTGCTAATTGCAGAGTTTGTTAAATGACCATTTTAAGTTGAGGTGGAAACAGCAGCAATGTGTTGCTTCTTTTTGTAACCAAAGCTATATATCCTATGCTATAAGAACATTAGTGCCCAGCAGATTTTTTCTATGACTAAGAAAACCTAAACTGATGCTGTACAAATATTCTTTCATTTGATCCATTTTAGAAAAACAACCTGTTCCTATAGATAGCTTTGAGGCTCCATCTGGCTGCTCCACAGACCTACCAGCTTCAGTCACTTTGCAAAAAAAAAAAAGTTCATGTTTTATAGCTGAAGATAACAAACACCAATGTTGTTCTTGAACACAACCTGATAAATCCATTCAATGAATCAGTGCACAGTTTTCAGGTCAGGTGACACTAACTGTCTGACTGTTCTAAAAGGGAATGTCTGTGTCTTTAAATGTGGATGTTTTTAACATGAAATGGGCCGTTATCTGCTTTGGGCATAAAACAATCTTTGAATTGAATGATACATTGAATAAAGTTTCTTTTTTAAGGTTTCCTGTATGTTACTGAGTTATTTTCGCCTGATCAAACCAACCCTGAGTGTCTGATTGATATTACCTAGAATGCACAGCTAAAAACAAAAAAACACGATTCATGAAAATGAATCTGTTTTTGCAAGAGAACCGTTCATTTGTTTTCCAATGTATTCTCTTTATAAGAAAAGTAATGTTTACTTTAACATTGAATGTTTTTTAGACAGATATTGTACACAGTCCCAGAGATACTAAAACAGCTGCATTAACACTGAAATCCTGTGGAGGCTTTTTTCCCCACAAAGAAAACTGATCTGGAATCATTAAAGGAATCGATAAGGAATCAGAGAATTCCCAACCTTAGTTACAATGCACAATGTGAAGCACAGTCAGAAGGATAAAAAGCACCTCAGCACTGGGCTGGGGAGCAGAGGCAGAGCTCCCTTGAATATCTCTGGCATAAGCTGGAGTGATCCAGTCATACAGCATCAGCTTCTGACCACACTGAAGCTCTTGTGGCTGAATACTCAAGTCCTCACGGCAATGTATCAACATCTACTGAAAATTTTTAACAGGATAACGAAGGCCGTTAACGAGCTGTACATCAGCTCACCTACCGGGGCTGTGGTCAGAGGAGGGTCCAGTCCCTTGATGCATTTGCCCATGACCAATCTGCCAGTCAAAGTCATCCTTCTGGTCCTGTTGGAGCTGACACTCTGACTCCCATCGGTCTTCAGGCATGTTGAAGTTACAGGCTCCTGCCAGACCAGCTGCAGGACACATGGCTGAACTGATTCATATCTTATACAGAGAAAAATAACAGCCCACTTCCAGTGCTCTAAGCTGATACGGCTCAGATTCAAAGGGAATACTGTGTTTTCTTTTTTAATGGTTGTATTAAGCAGCACAGCACTTGCCTGAACATTAGTTGTAAATTGCAAGAGAAGATTATTATAAAACAGTTGCTTCTGGGCTTGGATGCTGAGTGGCCGACGAAGTGCAAAAGTCCCAAATTAAGGCAGTTAAGTTAATTAACAGGGTTCTGCTTCTGACTACACTGGCAAACACAGCCAATGTGTTGGAAAGAGCATCTGGAAGTGTACTCACTGCAGTCCGCTTCGTCAGACCTGTCTGTGCAGTCTGCTTTATTATCACACACCAGACTGGAATCGATACAGTTTCCACTGTTGCACACAAAGTCTGTGGCTGCAGGGCAAGCACCAGGATGTACGACACCTAAAACACAAACATGCAAGTGAACAAACACACTGCAAGTGATCAAACTGCATGAGGCATCTTACCTGTACATTCAAGAACACGTTTGAAATGAAGCTTAACTGAAGCCAGGCTGAAGTGAATTCAAGAATGGGATTCTTGCCATAAACCCAGTCCTGTGCCAAATGCTTATTACACAGAGTTGATCTAATGAGCAACAGCTGCTAACAGAACACAGATCAGAAAAAGCTTCTGGTAGCAACAGCCAAAATCAAACACTGTCAAATATGTTTGATTTTGTCATTTAAAAAAGTTTTTTAATGGAATGTTTTCCTTAATAAAGAACAGTAAGCACAAATGATTTCAAACTATTTTTGCTTGACAAACTACTATTTTGTCATGTATCTATACATCATCTGTATTGCTTTGTTCTCATTTTTAGATTTTAACATTTTATTTTACACCAAGAGGTCCCTCCCAAAAATGGAACAGTGTCCATGGGGATCTGTCTGCTATTCCTGTCTATCCTCTGGCATTAACATCCACATTCAGGTATCGGATCTCATCTCCCTGTGCACAGGTTACAGCGATTATGCCACTGCATCAACATTATTTTGTGTCTTTCAATTCAAATGTATTTACAGTGCTGTGAAAAAGTATCTGATTTCTTATTTTTTTGCATGTTTGTCACACTTAAATGTTTCAGATTATCAAACACATGTAAATATTAGGCAAATATAACCCAAGTAAACACAAAAGGCAATTTTTAAGTGATGATTTTATTTATTAAGGAAAAAACTATCCAAACCTACATGGTCCTATGTGAAAAAATAATTGCACTCCTTGTAGAATCATGAAGTAACTTTGGTTAATCACATTGTTTGGAAAGCTGAGTGCAATTCCACTAGCCACACCCAGGAACTGATTACTGCCAGATCTGCTGAATCCAGAGATCACTTAAAAAATAGACTAAAAGATCCCAGAAAAGGAGAGACATCATGCCGTGATCTAAACAAATTCAGGAACAGATGAGAAACAAAATAATTTACATCTATTGTTCTGGAAAAGACTACAAAGCCATGTCTAAAGCTCTGGGACTCCAGCGTACCATTGTGAGGGCCATTGTTCACAAATGGAGAAAACATGGGACAGTGGTGAACCTTCCTAGGAGTGGCCAGCCTACAAAAATGACCCCAAGAGCGCAGCGACAACTCATCCAGGAAGTCACAAAAGAACCCAGAACAGCATCACAGGCCTCACTTGCGTCAGTTAAGGTCAGTGTTCATGACTCAACCATAAGAAAGAGACTGTGCAAAAATGGCATGCATGGGAGAGTTTCGGGCAAAAACCACTGCTGACCAAAAAGAACATAAAGGCTCATCTCACTTTTGCCAAAAAAACATCTGGATGATCCCAGATGGGACAATATTCTGTGGGCTGACGAAACAAAAGTTGACCTTTTTGGGAGGTGTGCGTCCCGTTACATCTGGCATAAAAGTAACACAGCATTTCAGAAAAAGATCATCATACCAACAGTCAAGCATGATGGGGGGAGTGTGATGGTCTTTGGCTGCTTTGCTGCATCAGGACCTGGACGACTTACTGTGATTGATGGAACTATGATTTCTGCTGTCTACCAAAAAATCCTGAAGGAGAATGTCTGGCCATCAGTTAGTGACCTCAAGCTGAAGCACACTTGGGTTCTGCAGCAGGACAACGATCCAAAACACACCAGCACGTCCACCTCTGAATGGCTTAACAAAAGCAAAATGAAGGTTTTGCAAATCCAGAATTTAATCCAACTGAGATACTGTTGCATGGCCTTAAAATGTGGTTCATGCTTGGAAACCCTCCAATATGGCTGAATTAAAACAATTCAATGAATTCCTCCGCGGCGATGTGAAAAACTCATTGCCAGTTATTGCAAATGCTTAATTGCACTTGTGGCTGCTAAGGGTGGCACAACCAGTTATTAGGTTTAGGGAGCAATTACTTTTTCACAAAGGGCCATGTAGGTTTGGATAGTTTTTTTTTCCTTAATAAATAAAATCATCACTTGAAAACTGCATTTTTTGTTTACTTGGGTTATCTTTTTCTAGTATTCAAATTTGTTTGATAATCTGAAACATGCAAAAAAAAAAGAAATCAGGAAGGGGCAAATACTTTTTCACAGCACTGTATATAGCACTTTGTGCAACTGATGTCACAACACAGCTTTACAGAATCCAGGTCTGAACCCCTAGTGAGCAAGCCAAAGGTGAAAGGCGGGAGGAGGTTTCATAAGGGAAAGCCATCCTGCTCTGGTTGACACCAGAGAGCGAGAGTAAGAGAAGAAGAGAATAACACCACGGAGATGAATAACAATAAGGGGCAAAGTGTGCAGACCAAACAAAAGCTTTATAACCAGGGCTCATAGGCAGGCTGTTTGTGAAGTCTACAGAGCATGATAGGGTTAGTTAGGATTAATTGGGGCAGCTGGCGCTCCCATGCCCTGAGCCTCCCCTTCACCCTTAGACCTACTGTAGCTGGTACTGGTATTCTGAGCTATTCCAAGCTCTTTAAACTCTCCTTCGGTACCTTCCCAGGTCTTCTGCTCCTTTTTGAGTTTGGATGTTTCATTGCCCATCCTTACGTTCAGAGCTTCCTAGTTCTTCTGCTACACCGGAAGTTTGGGTGTTTTGTCATTCAGAACTTCCTGTCTCTTCACTCTCTTCTTAGAATTCAGGCGTTCTGTCACCCATCCTCAGTGCTTTCATTGGGAACAATATCAAAATGGGCACAATATCAAAAATGCACACAGCACATTTTCAGTTAGGCTCACATATGCCTGTTCTTCCTTTCTTCATACTCTCTGAGGAAATCAGTTCACCTAATCCAGGTTCGCCAGTCTGTTCCCTCCTGGCTGTCTCACCTTTACTTTTCCTTCTTCTGCTTCAGGCTAATCTAAAAGAGGCTTTCTGCTGTGTCACCAGACATATTCCAGCTTGGTGGCTCAGTTGCAATTCACTTGCCATTCTACCCCAAGCCACGATCGCGGTGAAGTTTCTCACACCCTCACGCCCATTCTCAACACCCTCTAGTCTCTGTGCTTGGGTCCATTCTTAAAACTTTAATTATGCCATTGCATTGTTACAGTTTATTTTTACTTAGGTGGAAACTAACAATTGAAATGAAACATTGTTCCAAAAATTCCAAAAAACTTTGAAAGCAATGGATAAATCTGTCCCTCCATCCATCTTCTCTTTAGCTACCATCACTTATTCAGTGTCTCTATTATTGACACTACCACAGCCCCGCAAGCCAGTGCTATCAAAACTCTCCAAACAGACCTCTAACACATTATCCATAATCCATATTACAACATAATCCATTAGCTCTGTTCAGGGAATCCTTCACTGCATCATCTGTCAGCCTGCCCTGAGGAACCTCATTTCACCACATTGTCCTGCAGGCCTTTCACAGGAACTACCTGAGACTCCTACACATTTTCCACCCTCTGAAAGACTCAACCACATCATTCTTCAGCTAATCACAGGCAGCAGAAGCAGAACGACATTCAAAATTCTTCCCAGCCGCCCCAGAGGAAGATCCTGGCAAAACTGTATTTGCAGCCAGCATTCAAAGCAACAATCTGTAGCAACCTGAAGCTCGCTTGAGGAATGGCATCGCCCCATCAAACCTACAAACTCAAGACCGTCCACCTTCATTGTTATTGCTAAACTGTTTCAAACAATGAGTCTTTTATGCTGACAAGATATTTCACATTTTATTAGCTCACAGAATTAGTTTAACACACACACACATACATACACACACAAGGAATATTAAAGTGGCACTAATGAGAGCTGAGCTGGGCGCTGCTCTCATTATGTTGTTAAACGCCTCTCTGCTTTTACGAGCACGATGAGAGGACAGCAAGGAAGATACATAACACAGCAGAGACAGAGAATGATGGTGACTTTGTTAAAGGAACATTCCACTATTGTTCAAAGTAATCTCTAACTACTGCATATGTATTGCACCTTTGATTGCCATGGACAAGATCTTTTAATGTTTCGCTGCACTTAGGAAGAACAGAAAAGCTGTACAATCACAGTTATAATAGAAGTCAGTGGCTATGTTAGTAAACATCCATGCAAGAAACAACTATGGGAGTGTACGTTTGTAGAACACTTTCATGAATTCTTCATTCAAAGGCATTAATAAATGAAGGTCTAAATCTGTATACTGTCTTCTTTCAGAGATGTTAGTAAAACATTACAAGACTAGATGTATGGGAGGAGTTTTCTAAATCTCTGCCCACCTGTTTCTGAATAAAATGAACTGTTTCTTTATTGTGTTGCTCCAAAGTTCTTAAAAATGAGATAAAACAGTCCTAACACACGTATTAGAGTAGTATAGAGCAGTTATAATGTGTGTTGTTAATAGAACAAAGCTTATTCAGTGAATGAATTCATGGAAGTGTCAAAATTAGGTTTATAGACATCAGTGCATCGAAATGTGATTGATATCACCAGCATATAGAGAACACTAATTTAACAGTAATTTCATGTTTAGTTTGACTACAGGAGTGTAGTGTGCTTAAAGCACTGCTGGTTCTTTTTTGTCAGTTATAAATTTATCACATGTGAGAATAAACACATATCAAGAGATATTATGTATCATGAAATGTATCATTATTTACAGTGCTGCAATATTATATTTTGGCCAAATTGCCCTCCCCTGATATATAGTGCTCAGTGTGTGTGTATTGTATCCTAATGTGATTAAATCTGAATCCCAGCAATGCTATGGCCGTAAGCTCTGTCTCCTTTGAAGCGAGCATAAAAATCCCTGAGTTCACTCAAATGCAACTTTGATTATTAGATTTCAGAATCAGACAGACTAGAAATTAAATTTTTTTCCCACTGTCAAGCAAAAGAGCTTCTCCGTTCTTTCATGTGGGGAAAAAACCAAGCTTGTCAAATTTAGCAGATCAGTGTCTTTTTCTTATCCAATTAACAGCGTGATGTGATATTTTCATTAGGCCCTGCTGAGATCTGCCCAAGGGGTGCTGATGGTCATGTATCTACACGAATATTAAACCAACAGTGAGACCTGGGGGAAATTAAAAGTTGAGAGGAAAGAGAGGGAGAGTCACTGCTTCAAAAAGTCTAATGTGTGTGTTTTTGTGTGCATCAATGCCGATGGAAATCAAACTCACTCAGTTTCTTTGTGTTAACTGAGCTGTCTAGCCCAAAGGCAGTGTGATTACTCACTCATTCAAAGAATGTAAGGAAAGTGAGAGGTACGTCTCATGGGTGCCCATGTGTCTATTGCAGTGTTTTCCACCTCACCTCAAGTCAAACTTTATTTTCATTCCTTTTCATCACGGCTGGGTGTTGAATGAGGTATGAAATACAGTTCCTCTCCGGAACACAAGGCGACATTTAATGTGAAAAAGCAACAAGGAGAGGACAAACTGATACACTATGTAAACTATAAAGCACACAAACGTGTAAAAATGACATCTTTGAATACTTACATATAAAAGAATTTGATCTAATATGTAAACACACAAAATTAGTACCTTTCACTTCACTGTCTGTATGCTCGATATAAAGAGAGAGTCACGCGTGAACAAATCACACCAGTGTGAAGCACCTTCTCTGCATTTAACCCATTCACCAAGTGAAGCAGGGGGCTGCCACGAACAAGGGGCGCCTGGGGAGCAGTGCGTGGGGATGGTACCTCACTCAAGGGGACCTCAGTGGTAATACCAGCAGTGGAATTCGAACCCACAACCTTCTGATCACAGGGGCAACTCCCTAACCACTAGGCCAGCAGCTGCCAACTATGCAAGCTGTAATCTATTCAGCTTACAGCAATTTTGTTCCACCGATTCATGCAGGAGGGGTGTTTCAGTGTTTCAGACATTTTTTTTTTAACAAGGCAATAAGAGAAGCAAATCAGAACAGAGATCATTTACACATCAGTCTTAAAAGGAAGTAAAAAAAACAGCTTGTTTATGTCTACGGAACAAAGAGATGTTGGAAAAGGTCATGCAAACATAATTCTGGTGCATAAAACCACATGAAAGTCACAATAAAAATAAACAAAAATAAACAAAAAAAACTGCTTCTTATCATACTTGCTTTTACACAATAGTTCAAGACCAGTTCTTTTCATTGGCAACATTTAATAACAAAAATGTTTAGGAGCAATGTCACACATGCTGCATGGAGCTTCATAGAACTGTTTGAAATCAACAATGTGATGTTCTTTTATAAATATAATTTAGTTTCCCCTGCATTTGCTGCTGTTCAAGGACATTTTGGGGTTTTTGGACGTGAATTTGAAAATTTGGAAAATTATGTGACGTGAGTCTGTCAGAAGACAATAATACACAAGCATGCGTGTCTGAGTCCTGGAGTAACCTTCACGGAACTGCGTTGTGATTTCCTTCCTTCACTGCACTTGATTCAACTCATCAGATAATTATCATGGACTAAATTAGATCAGGTCTGCTTAGAACAAAGAAACTGCTGAACTGTGCAGGCCATTAGGACTCTCAGACTGGGCTGGTTGATCTATAAAAATGTGGGTTGTTCTTTGTGTGCATGTGTGTGTGTGTGTTCTACTCACTGCGGGCACAGTTAATAAACTCTATGTCATCCAGCGCTGCCCCACTGCTCACATCTCTGGCCCTCACCGCCTCAAAGATCAGCTCGAAGTTCCTCAGGTTCCGCAGAGGCACCTCCGCTCTCTTCCACTCATGCATTATTCTCTGCTCCTGCCATACCTCCCTCAGCTCATTTTTCATCTGATCGGAGAAACAGACAAAACACAGAGACCACCTAGTTCAGGCCTTTTCACTCCAATCCTCAGAGAGTCTCAGCCAGGGCGTCTCAGAATCTCTGAAACGGTGATTCATAAGAAAAAGAAACATTGGCATGAAACTTCTCTCTACACATTCTTCTGCACCCTGTTCTTAGATATTATGCTGTCTTTCTCACACACACACACACACACACACACACACACACACACACACACACACACACACACACACACACACAC
>JBBJLS010000036.1:16567529-16580806 GCA_037577275.1 Bryconaethiops microstoma | reverse complement strand
CCCTCATAAAGCAGAATGAGGTGCTTGTGTAGGAATTTAACAGACACTGGACTGGAACGGTTTCACACTCATAGAGAGGCTGATTTAAAAATAAATTGCAGTGGTCTCTTATTTTTATATCTACGTAAAGAAACTGCTTAGCCAGGAAGGTGGTTATCCATAATTATTCCATTTTAGAATGAGTGAGCAGGCGGAGAGAGGTTTTGAGAGGTCGTTCTGGAAAAGGTTTGGGTGATAATTCTCTTCTTTAGAGTCTAACAAAGTGGCCTCGTAGCTCCAGTTCTAAACTAAAGAAGCAAAACTTGGACTCCAACCATGTTTTAGAAGATAGACTTCTATCTGGGGTATGGGGGAAATTGTGGACATTTGATTTTTTGCCAAACTATCGCTTTAGGCCAGCTAGAGGTGTTTTTACTTAATGAGGCAGGGGCAGCGCTGGACTAGAGGACGCATATTGGGCGGTAAATCTCGTCTGCTGGCCGTGTGGTCAGGGCTGTCCCCAAAGCTGGACGGCGGACAGACACCAGGGACGAAACCCGGTCAGCCTGCATTGGGTAAGGCCCCTTTGACAAACAGCCCGGGGTGTTGGTTCGTGCTTCTGGGTGGGGGGTGGGAATAGGCGGGGGGATCGCTATGCTGCAGTGCTGAGTTCACTAAGGGTCACTGACTACACAGGCCGCATGAGTCGAGTGTGCACACGAGGCAAAAAAATGATAGCTCAGCTAAGGAAAATATCTCGAATACAGACAGTATATGTAATATTGCTCATAATGATGTTATTGCAAGATTACTACTAGATTATTCAGCTTTAAGTAGTGCAAAAAAGACATTGGCCGGTTGGGAAAATGCCTCAGAACTGTTTATCTCAGCAGTAAGTTTGCTTTTCCTTGTAGGACATGCAAAAAACATTAGAACAGATGTTAAATATCACTACTTCAGTGCTGTGGAATGGAAGTAAGCCGTCTAGAAGAACACAAGTTTTGGTTCCTGATGCCCTCTGTGCTCTCCAGCCTTGCATGGACTTGTTCAACTCGATCAACAGCTCCTAAATATTAATTAGTAAAGGACTGAATGTACAAGGTACTGGATGGTAACTGTAAATACAGTTAGATTTGAGGTTAACGACCTCAGATAAATTTTTGTGGTAAAAATGTAATTCTTTACTCCAGATGTAGTTAATCATCCAAAACATTTTTTGGGATCCAAATTTTGCTTCTTTAGTGTTGGAGTTATGAGTTTCCTTTTCTAAACACTAAAGGTCAACAGTCTCCCAAATCCATTCTCAAAACTTCTCTCAACCCTCTCAAACCACATCCAGCTATTAGTTAAGGTGGATGTTGTTTAGGACACAGTATGACTTACTGGAAGCTATATAAACGAAGGCAGAATTTCAACACTGATCCTGGATAAGATTCCTCTGTATTTATAGTCACTGTCACAAAACTAATTGATCAGAACTCCTTCACAAGTGGTTTGTGAAAACAGACCCTGTTGTGTAAAACAGCTTCCCGCAGCGTTTGGCTTCAAGGTGAAGCTTAATTCATTTTTACAGCTCATAGTAAGTCATACTGTGTCCTAAACCACGTTCACAAGTCTGATTTACCCTAATGAAGACCTGGATTTAGTTTGAGCGAGTTGAGAGAAGCTAAAGGTATGTATTTACAGAAGAGATTTCTGATTTAATCTTTGTTAGCAACGTTCTCCAGCTGTAAACTAAAGAACCAAAATTTGGACTCCAAGCATCACTTGGCTGTTTGTCTACATGGTAGGAGGGAAAAAAGGTAAATTTGGTTGCTGAACTATCCCCTTTGATAAAGTGCTTCAATTCCATTTAGCTAATTTAAATGTTAGTAATTTTTTTTAATGCCGGATCTATCAGTATTGGTGTTACAGTGTCGCTTTCAGTGTAAGAACACCTTAATATTACTTTAAATAAGCCCAGAAGTCAAAAAATAGGTTGAATACTCAAAATAATATTGTAATAAATGATACCTATATAAACGCTAGATACATTACCAACAGATATTATTATTTTGCAGAGTGGGCTTAGCTGGGCGTTGTAAAAACGAACTTGTCTACACATCTAGAAGAAAAAGAGGAAAGAAGCACAGCAGAATTCCGACGCCCAGCTGTGCACGTGTGCTATTTAACGGCCAGGCTTTTTATAAGCGTGTTCAGGGTTTCTGTGTTTATTTGAGCCCATTTGTCACTCCGACACACGGCTGGCCTCTGACCTTGTCCGTGACCCGTGAAATTCAGGCTTCGTACTGGAAGATTTGCCGCCAACGTCATGTGGACGCCTCAAAGAATATGAGGCACTCGCAAGGAGAGGGTTCTGCGGACAGGCCCGAGCCCCCCGCCCTGGGAATAGGAGGGTGTATAAATTGTGTCAGAGCTGCTGGAAGAGGCTGTAATGAACTCCAGAGCGTCAGAACGGACCACCTGCCGGTTCATTTCTGACCACCACTGCTGCGCGAAGATGATTTGGCCATTTGCGGTAATTGAATCGAGGGAGAAATGCTGTCACGGTTCTGGCATTAGGCTGACCATCACAGAACTTGCATCAGGCTCCTCAGCTCCTCCGCCCTCAGTCTGAGGAACCGACTGTAGCTGCAAGATATAGACTAAATGCGATTTTATTTCTACTGTATGGCTATTATCTATAAAAAGGAAAGTATATTGGACAATATTAATGTGTCAAGTCAGAAACTACAAGAAATAAAGGGCCATTATAGTTTATGTTATTCATTCTGTTATGTCACGCTATTCACTGTAGTATTTTGTAGCCCAGCACTGCAAGCTCAGCATCCTGGTTTTGACAGAATATAGTTTTCGTGTCAATAAATTGTTCTATCACTACATTACCCAGCATGGATCACACATATACATCACGGCCACTCCTGACTGCTACCCTAGCCAATCAGCTATTAAAAACAAACAAGGCAGAACTAGTGCAATTCTTACCTCAGTTATCAAACAAAACAATAAAGAAAACGGTAATTCTGTTTTTGCTCAAATACCTGGAAATATTTACTCTTTCCAAAGTTCCTCCAGGTCTCAAGACACATCAGAAAGGAGGTTTTCTAGCCTTCAAAATGGAAAATCACTTTTTCTTTTAGTAAAAAATGCTTTACGGATGGTACATGGCCCCAGAGAGAGAAAAAAGCAATCATATCTGCAACTGATATCTGCAACTGCATCATATTATTTCATTACGGTATAAAACAACATCCACAGTAGGTTGAATTTTGCTTTGGGAGTCTTTAAGCTAAACATAATGCAAAGCATCAGCTAACACTACTAGTAAACGTAAATGTAATGTTTAATGTAATATAATGTTTAATTTATATATACATGTAAATGTAATGTAATGTAAAGGTAATTTAGTCACCTCTCCTAAACAGTGAGTTTGTAAAGAGTAAGTAAACAAGACACATTCACTAAATTATGTTGAACACGTTCTTCTGTTACATCTGTACGCGTATAACGTAAAATAAGGCCAGGTTTAATGTTTAACAGGTCTTTTCTGCAACATTTTCTTCGTGCAATCTGCCATGTGGAGTGGCACTCGCATGGATTTCATGGTTGTCCTTCTTCGGAACAGATAAGAAACTTTGAGCAGAAAATTCAAAACTTTGAATACTTCAATACTTCCATTTCTAGCTACATTAGTCTCGTAGCTCCAGTGCAACACTGAAAAATGTCTTGGCTGTCTACTAGTGGGGGAAAGGGGGTGAAATGTGTAAACTATTTTTTATTAAAAGTCGCTCCAGACGATGTAAGAAAGTGCCACTGTTGCGTGAGACACCAAGAGAGAGTTTTAACTGAAGGGACCCTGAGTTGAAGTTTGGCTTGTTTCTGTCTCAAGAGTAAATAAGCGTATCCACCTACGCCGCGGAACCAGACGTCAGAACGTCAATGGATTTTACAAGAAAATTAATCTGACTGCCACCTTGTCTCCGAGCTTGAATGTCAATGCGTTTTAATAGCGCAGAGTAAATGGCAGTGTAATTTGTGACTGACAACAGTAGAGTCCACCAAGGCGGAAGAGGCTTCCGAACTTTTCCTGACGCATCATGTTAGACAAGCTAAGGCAGCCTCTTGTAGCAGCTTGTTTGGTTCACTTGTGGTGGTTCAGCACTGGGAGCCAATTGTGGCGGCGGCATGATGCATGTAGGCTATGGAGTTATTTTCTGACAGCAAGCACTAACTGGGCTGCAGACAGTGGCATGTCAGACAAATAAGGGAGCTGATAAAAATAAAAAATGTAAAAAAATAGAAAATGTGAAAAATAAGGTTTGGAGGCAAGTAAAAATACTGAAAAAAAACACAATCTTAAAAATAAAGGTTCCTAAAGGTTTCTTGATTAAGAAAGTTTCTACCCACTCACAGATCTCATTCTTTAAAGAAGCATCCACTGATAGGGAATAAGAGGTTTTTCTACGCCTTCAGAGAAAACTTTTTGGATGCTTTTTTAAAGGAATATTCCATTGGTTTGAGCATAAATAAATGGTTATTACATAAACAAAGCCATTCAGAATTGTTTGATGTGAAACGGTTCCTCCTAGAGTCGGTAGGAGGTCTTCTTGTTCACAGTGGTGGTGAATGGAACCAGACGTCCACCTCTAAAAGCTTCCTCACATGAAATGGTTATGAACACACTGCTTAGAGAATGTTTTAGCCTAAAGCAAATATATGAAACCATTTCATTTTGGGAGGTGTCGCGTTTTCCCCTTTTCCCCGAATAACGGCAGACGCGGAGGCAGACATCCGTTTCCTTTTCGTGCACTTTATTTTCAAAATATAACATAAACGGCATGAGGGCCAGGCTTCAAAACAAAAGGAGAAAAGGAGAACTCTATAACAAAACCCAAGATGACAGTGGACCAACAACAAAGGTCCACCCTAAGAGAACGTAAATACAAAACCCCAAACACAAGAAACCAATAGAAACACAAATCTCATTTCTCTGAGCACCCCGATCAGCTGAGACTCATAATGAACCAACTCATGACCGGCGGTGCTCAGAATGTCATAATAAAGGTCTAACAAAAACCCCAAACCAACTTGACTCAAAAACGGCCTCTAGTGGCTGCTAACTATAACCGCACCCAGACCTGACAGGAGGGTACATGTAGGGTGTTATAAAGCAAAATAGTTCCCAGAGTAAACTTGTTTTTACAGATTTGTCTCTATTTTACCATCACCCTTATATATAAAACAGTAAACAGTAAATTGGATTAATCCAACTAATTCCATTAATACCGCTAACCATTATGGAATCTGAATCTGTTTCTCTATAATGGACTGTTGCACACCAGGCTACTATTGTATGAGCATTTGAATCATTGAGTTATGCACAAATTTGGAAGCAGTGGTAGAATTCTCCTTTGAGAGTGTATAGCACTGGTGTTGCGCAGCATTATGCAGTTGCACTACTCATTTTTGGCCAAATGCATCTGCCAAACAAAACCACTCCTCCTAGCTTTAAATCTTGTTGACTCAATGTCTTGACAAGACAGTAAAGCATTCCAGTGGTGTGTTTGTACTTACTGAAGAGGGTCACGACCTTAGGAGATGTCTCAGACTGGTGTGGGTCCAATGCGACCCCAACAGAGCCTCAGTCTGCTGCCATATACAGGCATTATTGAGAAATATTCCTTTAATGGTAGAACAGTCTGGTGAAAACAACTCGGCATGGATCTAAGAGACTCCACTGCAACAAAGGGAAGCAATAGAGTGGGGAAGAACTGTTTCAGCCTATTGATTGACTCTTCTACTACATGTAGAAGAAATAGACAGAAGTGTGTGTGTGTGTGGGGGGGGGGGGGTGTTGGGTTGGTGTGTAAAAAACAAAAAGGAACACAACTAAATAAAGGAGGTATTTTTGTTTGAGTATTTGTTTGGCCCATTGGTTACACACACTCTGTCATGCTGCTAGTATATCACTACCATGTCAGTATCACTGCAGATAATACAAGGGCAGCAGTGGTCCCATGGTGGTCTCCCTTTCCAGTCATGAATGGCTGAAAAACGAGATGAGCTACAGAACTGTGAACCTACCAAGTGCTTGATATGGTAGGTGTTTCTGTTAAACTGGCACAATCTGCTCCGAACAAATTCAGCACTAATCATTGCTCATTAACCATCTATATTGCTCATTAACCAACACAAAACACAATCAGTAGTCACATCTGACCTCTCGTGAATTTAATGACGTTAATGCTCTGTAGTTTGAACTGTCATTAGCTCAGAGTTGTCAATACGCTGACTTAGGGATGCGATTAGTCATATTAACACAATTTCCTTCCCTCTAATGATGAAAGTATTCAGTAATTGTGCCTCACGTCCCTGCAAGCCCCCTCTGGAGCGTCTGCCCTTATCCCAGAATTGACGGCTTTCCCTGTGTCTGTGCCTGTCGTCCGTTTGTGTGAATTATTGGGTAATGGATCCTCGGCTTTCTAAGCCTCAGCACTTCTGCCCACCCCGCTGGCCTGCATTTATTATACGTGGTCCCTGTAAATTCCCTCGGCTGAATCCCCTCTGCTAATGTTTGATTCATACCGCAAGCAAAGGTCAACTTATCCATTCTCAATAATTCAATATCTAGGCTCTCAGAAGTCTGGGACGTATTAGTCGGAGGGAGGGTTGGGGTCGGGGGGGGTAGTAAAGGCATCCAGTGAGGCTTAGCATCATGTTTTCTGTCTTTGGCGAAACTTTGAATGAAATGAAATCCCTCCCGCTCACGATGTGTACTGCATTGCAGTCTGCAGCCAGGAAACGGAGGAAACTGCAGGGGAGACATCGGAGCGGCAAGAGTAAAAAAAAGTGCATGTCCAAACAGGAGGTGTAAGTCATTCCAACGCACGAGCCACAAATACGTTCATGACAGCACACAGTCATAGCTCAGTAGCGCCTTGAACGCCAGCCAATTTTACGCCACAGGCGCACTCAAATGCACATCGGATTCACATTAAAATGCTATATTTTAGAAGGCATTTTTGTCAAACTGACACTCATGACTGATACTGCTTTCTTCCCATCTTGTTTTTGTTTTTTTTCCAGTGGATTTGTAGCATAGTGCTTAACGGCTCTCTGCTCTGTACTGAATTAACATGAAGTGGTGCTTTATTTTGTGTAATTAAGCAGGATTCCACCCAGTGATTGTTTACAAGATATGTATCACACAGAAAGTCATTAATGCCATTTATATTGTCAATGATTGTTTGTATCATATACACCATATGCATTCAATAAGTGTGTATATTTATCATATATAGACAGTCAATGATTTCGTATTTTCTATGATCTAGCTTCTCGCTCTTGTTCATACAGCTTGTGGAGACTTGTTACGGTGCAGGTTTTCCACTTTGCGGTTGCTTTTATTTGCCAGCTGCTTGTTGATTTATCCATAAGTCTCCTACAAGACGATGTCCAGCACTACATGCAAGCTATATTTGAATGAGAGGGCTAGAATCCAGAATTTAAGTGGAGCAACATATGAGCAGCTGGGCTTCAGCCTCTACCACAATGGATGGCTCAGGGGTAAAAAAAAAAAAATTAAAAAAAAGTGTCAATAGCATTAACAGTATTTGTCTTTATTATATGTTATTAATATGATGCATTCCCTATGAAAATAAAACATAGCCTTGTCTTCATATTTAATTGAAATTAATGTGTTAATAACAAGTAATAAATCACTTATTACCACATTAATATCAAACAATAATTTATGTGTTATAAACACATTAATATTGACAAACCTAATTATACTGATTGTATTGTATACTGTTGTATTATTCCAATATTCACCAGTGGCAACAGTGAGGATGATGAGATTTGAATTCACCTTTACATCAGGAGGTCATGGTGTCCCCCTCCCCCTTTCATAGGATGTGAAATACTGTAGGTTTCCACCTCATTCTATAGACCATGCTGTTGCCTCCACAGGGTCCCAGCAAGTCTTACCAAGGCCCAGTGTCCTTGCTCTCGTGTAGTAAATATCATTCGTCACTTTGTATTTTAATCAGGCTGCTTGAGATTGATAGCTGGACGTGTCATGTTAACTGTGATCATCCGTCAAAGCCCCAGGCGTTTCCCCTCTGTCAGCAAGGGCCATGGAGACACTCTGCCACCCTCTTGAGTTAGGAGGTCCACACTCAAGCATTATGCTCTCCTGGACGCCATCAGCGTGCACATAGATCACCATGCCAGGCCACACTGGCAGCTGATCCACTGCAGCTGGATATAGGAATTGATTTTTATTGATTTCGGTTCTGGTCAGTGGGCAACATCAGCCTTAGCGGTGAAAATCTGAGAACGCTAGCAAGTCTCACACATGGGGAAGAGTTGCATGAATAGATTAATTTGCATAAATACTCAGAAGCTCTCACACAAACCCTTGATTTTTTTGGCCCATCTACTTTTTATATTTCATAATAAACGAATCAGTAGAAGTGGTCCATGTTTATGTTGCATTAATTGTAATAATAATATTAGTAATCTTAATAATTATCAAGTGTTTTAGACGCACCCATTGCAAAAAGGTGTATAACCTCAAGCACATAGTCATGCAATCGCCTTTGGCAAAGTGGCTCTGTGATAGGATTGGATTCACTGTCATAAGATGCCACCTTTGCCACAAGTCAGTTTGTGAAATTTCAACTGCAGCTGCTTCCATGGCTGAGCAGCTGCAGATCAATGCAAAATGACAAGCATCAGTGGTATTACACACTGAACTGTGGTGCAGTAAAAATTCTCTGAAAAATTCTCTGGATTGATGGCAGCCTGATGGAAGAATCTGGTCCCTACTTGAATATTTGGTGCCAACAGTAAAGTTTGGTGGAGGAGGAATAATAGGCTTTTTTCAGGGTTTGAACTGTTCAACAAACAAAGACATTTGGACATTATTTTGCATTCAATTGTGACAACAGTATGATGAAGGCCTTTTCCTGCTCCCACACTGTGACTCTGGTCCAAAACAAGATCCATAAAGACACAGTTGACAAGTTTGGTGTGAAGGAACTCCAGTGACCTACACGGAGCCCTGACCTTAACCCAACTGATTACCTTTGGGATGAATTAGAACATTGACTGCAATACAGGCTATCACATCCAACATCTATGCCTGACCTTCCCAGTGCTAGTGTGACTTAATGGGTACAAATTCCCAAAGATACTCTTCAAAATCCATATCAATGATTTTGGAACAGGAAGCAACAAGTTCATAGAGGTGTGAGGGTCTGATGTTTGCCATATAGTGAATATTTTTCCTTTTTCTTATATACAAGGTTTTTTCTGTAGGATGTTTGAGGTGACAGAAGGCAAGAAAGATGGATAGCAGACAAACATTTCCTCTCACTGAGTTTTTACTCAGTAGGACATTCTCTGGGAGAAAGGGCATGCAGTAGCAAAGGAAGCCAGACAATAGTGCGAGACAGAGAAAGGAGAAAAGAAAACAGTCAGATTAAGTGACTCAACAAAAGGCACAGAGGGAGGAAAAGAAGATTGTTTGGATGAAAAAGTTCCCTAATGTAATCAACGTCTGGACTCTGTTTTTCTGCAACTGTTGAAGCTGAAGGAATCGCCATGTGCCAGAGAGAAGCAGCTACAGCTGGGTGCCAGGAATCGTTCTCTCTTCTCCCTTGTTCCCTTCCTTGCTCTCGCATCCTCTACATCTCTCTCGCTCTCACATTGATTGCTGACAGCATCTGCTCCTTGCGCTCATGGAGCGGAGAGTGCCTCAGGGCTCTCTGTTAGGCCCATTCATTAAGAAGAACTCGTCTGGTTGTTTAATAAACCTGTGCACATCTCCTCGCCCTGAAAATACTCCACCAGGGAGCGTGGCCAGCACGGCAAAAAGTTAAACCAACTTGTCAAACGGCATTTGCTGGATGCACTTGTCTATGTCAAAAAGCATTAGACGAAGAGAAGGTCATATCTTGGTTTTGCGAATGGATCTACTTACAAGCAAAAAACTTGGCACCCAAAGGTGATGCCACATAATTTGCATTTGTTCATGTCTAATTCTATTACAATTTAGGACTGGATTTCCTCAGACAGGGATCAAGCCTAGTCCTGGACTGCACTGCTTTCCACACTAAGATTTTACATTAAAAGGATATTGTACTTCTGGACTAGTCTCAGCCTCTGTTTGCAGAACCGACGCCTAGAGAATTAAAATATGTACATTTTACTGATGTTATTATTCTGTACCGTAGCCCAACACTGGAGCTTATTCTAATTGGAACATGAAGGCAATCAAACAACAATGCTCATTAAAGTGTTATGGTACAGGACACATTGGGAATATTGTGTTTAAAAGCTTTTTTTTCCTATAGAGTGCTCTTAGCGCAGAGCACTCTAAGTGGAGACTGTAAAACGAGATGTTTACAGATATCACTTATTTAAAATGCTTATGTAAGTGCGACATGAGCTACGATTCAATGGGATGATCTCATCTAATTAGCGAAATGGAAAAAAGGAAAAACTCATTGCCTCTGACCAAAAACAAGCCTTGAAAGCAAGTTAAAGAATATTTAGCCTTGATGTCATCATTGTTCTCATGCCCTGAAATAGTAATTCAGAATGCTTACTTTGTATGCCACGCTCAGTGCTCTTTTCTGGCTACAATTAAGCTGGAGTCCATGTTAATTTGCTTGTAAACTTTCAGGGCCAGTGTCCTGGCATGCATTCAGCACAGTCTTGATTATAATGGCAGTGATGATCACCACTGAAAATCTTTTTAGCCTAGATTTAACATGGCCTGGCAAACCAACCCTGGGTGTAGTTTCTACTGTAGCTGGTTGTGAGAAAACAGCAAGAAAAGGAGCTTGAATTATGCATCAGTATCTCTGGTCTGTGAACAGATTCCAGCAAAACTTCCTCTTTCTTTAATTCTATGGCCATATCACCAAAACACTGGTGTCTGGGCCGGTCAACGAGGGATTCTGAATGTTTGATCTGTGAACATATGCGGTTTGTTCAAGGCACTGGCCATGGCCCCCATTTCCATAATGGCTGGAAAGCAGAGCGTGGCGAGTCTGTCAGCCCTGGCCAAGCTGCAGCATAATGCACGGGCTAACAGAGGTCCAGGGAATGGAGAACAGCCTGGAGGAGATTCATCTCCATTGCCAATGGCACCAGCAGCATCTCAGGGGCTTGCTGGAGACATCCTGCTACCCACCGAGAACAGCTTGACGCATCACCAATCTCTCCGGCCGGCCGGGTGGAATGGCTAATGTTGTTACACAAGCCATGAGCCATGGCAAGTCCAAAGGAAAAGTGACGCTCCATATGGAGGCTCCATCAAAGCTGATCCAAAGCAACACTGATCTCCAAAATATGGTGGATCTCTGTTGACTGAGCCAGTGCAATAATACGTTAATGATAAACATGATGCTCTTAGATGGATCGGGTTTGATGACTCGCAAAATCTCTCACGCTTTCAGTAACATTTAGCAGTCAGATTTTCCACTTGGGGGTGCTATTATGCTTCCAAGTGGTACGTTGACACAGTGTGTCCCGTTTGATTTTAAATTAATTTAACATTTTCTCACCAATATATCCATAAGTCATGGTCAGTCTCCCCATCACATGATTCTACCAAACTGGGAAGGTGAAGGTTACCACATGCTTCCTCTGAGTCACGTGAAGAGCTGCTGCATCTTTTCAAACTCTCAGTAATCTCCTAACAATTTGGCCAACACTTCTTTCATCAAAATACATAATGCGTGAATGAAAAAAGAAGTCTAGCCATTCACTCACAACAGCACTAACCAGTTGAACAGTTAACAAAGTGATAAAATGTCTGTGAAATTATGAAAAAAGTAAAGGCAAAAAAAACCCCCGCACATATTCTGAAGTGTGGAGTTAAAACAGAACAGCTTTTGTTTTCTTCAGGGAACAAAATACCTATCCAGAGCTACAACTGGGCATCTGGATTATTGCTTATTATCCCTACTGAATGATATGGAAAATCATATAACGACCACATTTATGACCATATCGCCCAGTCCTGGACCATTATGTAGTACACAGAAGTACAGAACGTACAGAACTCGGCAAAAAGGCGCAAAACTACAGCCTGTTAAGTCAGCCAATCAGATTATCTCTTTATGCCAAGACTTCAATTAAAACTCACAGGACAGAAGTATGAAAGAGTCACATTGGAACTGAAATGTTGAAAAGGACGGGTAGGAGATTTGGAAGCTCAATTTTTCATCAGAGAAAAAAAAGGACAAAAAAAGTCCTGCTTAAATAAAGTGCTTTCACACTGGAGAGGTACAAAAGACAGTGATTAATGCAGCTGTAGAATTTCATTAAGATCAGAGAGAAAATGAATTAAGTGGGGATCTTGAAATCCAGAAGAGATGTCTACACGTCATCTAATTCAACTGGAAGAGAGAGGGAGGGGGCAACGAGCTCAGAATTGGTCTCGTCTTAACTAGACTCTCAAAGTCAGGCTTTTTACAGGCAAAGCCCGAAACAGTGTGTTTTGTTTTTTAATATAGAGCTGCTTATGATGCTGGAACGGCTGCAGAGCAACAGGATTTCCAAAGAGCCGCTGGCAGCTGGGTTTCATTACATTTCAAACCACTGTGAGCAGGCTTATTAAGCAAAGGATTTTGATATGATGTAGCAATACCAGTAACTGACGCAAAGACTAGACAGTAACGAATGTGTTTCTTGGAACATAAACATGGAACTGGCGAGAATTCAGCAGCAGACAGTCCTCATGGACCTTCCTGGACATCATCAACTCTATTTTTTGTAGAAGGAGACAATGTACTGTGAAGTGGTGCACAACTGATGAGTTTAAAGTCCTGTGCAAAAAGTTTGGGCGCCCCTATTCAAACAGCTCCTTTGTTTGATTTTCAAAGAACACGGCCCTTACAGATAAACCCACCTCTGCCTGATGCATTTTTAATTATATACAGCTCTGGAAAAAAGAAGACACCACTGCAAAAATGTTCAGTTTCTCTGGTTTTATCTTTTAGAGGTGCCAGTATTGAACTGAACAGCTTTGCCTTAGTTTTTAAGAACTGCTGACAATATTTCTCCTTAAACATCAAAATAAGAGAAACTTTACTCCTCATTTCCAAATAAAAATGTTGTTCTTTAAAGCATCATTTTGAAGGAAATGACAAAACATCAAAATAAGAGAAATGATGCAGCGTTTAAGGAACTTGAATAATTCATAGAAAACAAATCTCTCGTTCTCTCTTAAACAAAACGGCAATAATTACCTTTGAGGAACTTCTAGTAGTGTTTCACCA
>JBBJLS010000036.1:16536122-16552562 GCA_037577275.1 Bryconaethiops microstoma | reverse complement strand
GAGAGAGAGAGAGAGAGAGAGAGAGAGAGGGAGAGAGAGAGAGAGAGAGAGAGAGAGAGAGAGAGAGAGAGAGAGGGAGAGAGAGAGAGACTCGACATCAGGGCTATGGCAGCTGGAAAGCAACAAAACACTTGCAGAGCTAAAGACACAGCAGACTCATAAACAGACTTCAAGACACTAAAGCTCAGTTATAAAAAAGACATTTCACTTTTTGAGGTTCAGAGTTAAAACGGAGAATCAGAAAATAACGGGTTCAATAACCAGCTGTGAGCAAAAGTTTTTTTAAAACAAACCTTTGCTTGGCCATAATAAAATGTTGGATGTCTCCAAACACTAGTTTTATAGCAACGATGCAACCACACTTCACATTTTCTAACGGAAATGAAATCCTGTTTTATTTGTTGTTGTTTGTGGACTCCTTGAGTTTGAGAAAGGTGCTGAATAAATACACCTATTATCATTTTTCAATAGTCAAATGGGTACTGAAATAATTTCCAAATGAATAAAATATTTCACATCCACAAATTGTAAGTGAACTGAAAGACAAAATTGAGTTGGTGTAATATTACAATGGATGCACTTGAATCAAGGATGCCTGGTGTATGTGTTGGTTTGTGTCTTTAGCTGTTTTTGAGGACCCAAAATGATTGGAAAGCATAAAAAAATCTGCTCACAACAACAACTTGTTTTTTGAAAAACTGGACTTCCTAAAAAAAAAAAAAAGAGGCCAGACTGTCTTCTTGTTTCTATGGTTAAGGTGTAGGTGCACTATTGCTCAGCTATAGTGTTACAAGAACAAAGAACAATGGAAGTTCTTACGAATACAGTAACTCTGAACTCTGTGTTTGTGTTCTTCGGTGTGAGAGGGGGTTCCACTCCTGCTGAAATTGATCCGTCTCCGAGACGTGCAGAGGCGAGCCGGGGGAGGCCTGGGATGGGTCACCTTGAAGCGGCATCACTTCACAACTGAGAAACCTGGGGGAGAAAGAAGAGAACTACTGTTCATCCATCTGCAATGAATGAGAACACCATCGCACTCACACGCACCCCTCACTCATCCCACACGGGAGGTCCGATTGAGGACACTGATTTGTAGGAAACTCTTTATAGTGATAAAGTGGTTGGTATGTGTCCATTTAATCAAAAAAAAAAAAAGTAGTAGTACAAAAACACTGCGTTTATATACTGCATAAATTCTCTAATAAAACTGTTACCGTTCGGATACAATTTATGCTAAAACACTGTTTATAAATGCATAAAGAGAACAAACACAGGTCCAGCGCTCACACTGCAGTGATTGGAGATTTGTTGGCAGGAATAGACTGTGGCTTAAATCTGTACCCGAAGGACACACTCAGGAAAAGCAGATGGTCAGCAAAAACACCCTGATTCTGTCACACACACACACACACACACACACACACACACACACACACACACACACACACAAATGCTGTGGGTGGAAGCCAGTGCAGCACAGACACCTGCACAAACACATGGACCAGTCACAGCTGGACAGAAGCGGAGAAGAGAGAGAGAAAGAGAGAGAGAGAGAAAAAGAGAGAGAGAGAGAGAGAGAGAGAAGAAGGGAAATCAGAGAGAGAGAGAGGAAAGCAAGAGATGAGAAAAGAGGAGATAAAAGAGTGAGAGAGAGTGCGAGAGAGAACGAGAGAGACAGAGAAGGAAAGAAGAAGAGGAAGGGAAAAGAGATAGAAAGGACAAACAGATGGCGCGAGCGAGAGAAAAGAAAAGAGGAGATAAAAGAAGGTGAGAGAGTGAAAGTGAGTGAGGGAGAAGTTAGAATGTGCCATAACTCACTTAATAGACTTGATACAATCTATTTAATAATAATTAATTTAGAATATTGTTTAGAAGACTGTATTTATTGATCCTCTTCAGAACTGGAAGAAAAGTGCCAATAAAAGTGCTGTGGAAAATTGAGTGGAGGTGGAGTTCGCAAATCCAATATTGATGGGAGTTTACTGTAGCCCAGGGCAACTCCTCCACCCCCGAATGCTGGCACAGACCAGCCGGCTCCTCTCCACCAGTACCGCCAACGCACAGACCTCTATAAATAACTAACCTTTCATTCATTTAGGGGAGAAAAGTTGAATCAACATTCCAGTCGGAAATCAAATGTGTGCAGCTTCCCTCCAAAACCAAACTATAGTTCATCTGTTTAGTGTCTTCAGTTAGGTTCTTTAGTGGCTAACAAGGAATGACTGCTTACTAGTCAGGATCATACAAACTGCACATCTACACTGATCAGCCATGACTTTAAATCCAGTGCTATCTTATTACAATCACAGCTGTCAAGGCAAGGGATTTATTCGGCAGTGAGGGAACTGTCTGTTTTTGAAGGGAAATGAGTAAGTGTAAGGATCCGAGTGATTCTGACAAGCGCCAGATAGTACTGGCTAGACGACAGAGCATCTCCAGTGTGGGGGGGTCAGAGCATCTCCAGTGTGGGGGGGTCAGAGCATCTCCAGTGTGGGGGGTCTTGAAGGGTGTAGGGTATACAGTAATTAGTTGCTACAAAAAAGTGGTTTAGAGTGTGGGGATGGTGACCTAGTGGGTAAGATACTTGCCTCTGGACCTAAAGGTCATGGGTTTGAATCCTACCTTCAGTAGACCGCCACTGGGTTCCTGACCAAGACCCTTAACCCCAAGTTGCTCCAGGGAGACTGCCCCCTGCAGTTAGGGAATGGAAGCCACACATGAGTAGGACGACTGGTGAACTGCTGACAGGGCCACGGATGCCCAACGTTCATTCATGCGAAGATTGGCCCATCTGGTCCGAACCCACTGAAGAACTGCTGTAGCACAAACAGCTGAAAAAGGCCATGCTGGCTATGATAGTAGGTGGCTATGACAGTCACAGACCAGTCAGAGTGCCCATGCTAACTCCTGTCCACTGCTAATGCGCCTACAATGGCCATCAGAACTGGACAGAAATGGTTCAAGGAACATGACAAAGAGTGGACTTGGCCTGCAAATTTCCTAGATCTTATTCCAGTCGAGCATCTGTGGGATGTGCTGGACAAAATAGTCTGATCCATGGAGGCCCCACCTCACAGCTCACAGGGTTTAAAAGATATGGTGACCATGCCTTGATGGATCAGAACTGTTTTGGTGGCACCAGGGGGACCTACACAATAACAGGCAGAGTTATGGTTGTAGGTTCTAGAGTTATGGCTGATCGGTGTAAATCGTTGCAAACTCACCTCAAGTCATGGTTAGCTTTACGGTAATCTTCAGTAAACTTGCTTATACACTGTTATCTGTAAACAAGGACATCAATATTTAGCACAGCTAAAAATAGTAACAAATCAGCCATTCTGAATTCTTGAATTCCAAATTTTAGCTGGGTTTTTAAGCTGTGCCCCATTTGAGTAACTGGAATGAATTTAGGCCTGCAGTTTGCATGGCTTGTTAGTTACATGAGCCTAGTAGCCGCAGAGGAAGTGTGTAATAGTGGAACAGCCACAGTCTCTTCGCTGGTGCAGAGGAATATCTAGCTGGTGACCTACAGCATCAGTTATTGATTAGTCATGGCCGGAGGCCAACATGGACCTGGTGCTCTTGGATGTTTTAACTATTTAAAAGGGACTTTCCTTCAGGCCTGTCAGAAGAGAGGCATCTCCTTGCCATGTGTGTCAATGAAGCTCGATGTCTGAAGAAATGCAGATTGCAGGTGGCATAGGGGTCAACATGAAACACATTCTGCTGGATTATTCTGCATCAGGCAGGCAAGTCCTGAAAGAGCGAATACAGCGATGAATTGAAATGGAAAAAGTAAGGGGCAGGAGCTGTATCAGACAGTGGAAGCTCTCTTTGGGGAGAGGACCAAGTCCGAAAATAGAAGTAATGATCGCGCCTGAATAACAATGACTTTAGGGCCCAAGAACGGGGTTGTTGGGGGCAGGACTTGGACAAAGTGAAGCTGCTTCAGGAAGGGCTGGTTCAAAAAACAGTGAATTGATGGTTAATAGTTCAGTCACTGCCTCACAGTTCAGGATCCCTTAGATAATTGACGACTGGCCCTTTCAGTCCCAACATTAGACAACATATCAACCAATCATTTTCCACTGCCGTGTTGTTATTTGCAATGGTTGGGACCGATTTTGTAAAATCTGTGTTTTTTGGATGGTCTAGCCATGTCGCTGACTCTAGAGCCGTACTTTAAGCAGATTCACTCAAGTGCCAGGACACATTCTTTACTGAAAAAATTACTGTAAAACTGAGCTCATGTTACTGTCATATTAACATTACCATATGGGACGAATTTTACAAGCTCCAGGCATAGAGCCATGGAAAAAAAAATAAGAGACCAGATCATTTTTTTTCCCTGGTTAATGCTTTTGTAATGTGTGGGAGTGTGTCTGTGTAAAATCTGCATGTCACTATTGTTTTATACACCATTGACCACACTTGATTAAAAATTCCAAACAAAAAAATGTTTGGAGAAAATAGTAAAATAATACATGTAAATAATTTATTACACCTTGGAAATGTTAAACTACACAACACTCTTACATTATTTTACAACTGCAACAATTAAAACAGTGATGGAATACAGCACATAGAAAAGATGCTGTACAAACACTACTGCATTCACAACACATATGGAGGCGTTTCTTATTTTGACACAGCTCACACTGCACACTGGTCTCTTATTTTTTTCCATGGCTGTAAGTGCATTTCCATGGCTGTCATGTGCATCACGTTATGTTAGTGCTACAAAAATAACATTATAGAGTTTTACATTCCATCGGCTTAAAACTTACTACTCACAAAAGATGCAACATATCAAGGCACTGCTCCATTGTGAATGGTACAAGGAGATCTTTAAGTACAATTTCTGTAAGCATTTCGTCCAATAACTACTGCCTCTGAAGTGATTACCCAACGGTCTTCTCCAATTAATTCTGTCGCAAGTTCAAAGTAATGCATTCTAACTAGAAACTGTAGGCAATTAATGCTAGCATCTCTGCGAAAAGGTCTGATATGTACCATTCACCAGCGTGTGCTGGCTTTAATTAGAACTCCAATTAATCTGATG
This sequence comes from Bryconaethiops microstoma, assembly GCA_037577275.1. NCBI lineage: Eukaryota > Metazoa > Chordata > Actinopteri > Characiformes > Alestidae > Bryconaethiops > Bryconaethiops microstoma. The sequence goes on along the minus strand of JBBJLS010000036.1, from coordinate 16,547,500 downwards.
CTTTTTCTACAGAAAACAGTTCAAATAAGTTTGCCGTTGTAAGATTACTGAACGCTGGAGCTGCTGTGTATATCACAACAGGCCACACCGGCAGGGCTAGCTGAGGTAACAAGTTGAGCTGAGAGAGCTTAATTTTGACAGCTGACTTGGTTTTTAGGTGGCACTAGGTGTCAGTGTTGCTGGATAAAGCGACTCCTCCCCTCCTACCCCCACACGTGTCCCGACGTTCCATCTCACAGAAAGAAAACTCGTGGAGTGACAACCCGCCTCTGTCTGGCTGTCGCTCCATTATTTAGAGCCTCTCCTGTCCCCAGTGAGGGTCACTGCAGACAAGGCCTTTTTGTGGCCCATCCCACCAGCTGAAGCTTAGATCCACCAAGGTTCCTCTAAAACATTAAGAAATTAATATTTCACATTTAAGTATAAATTAAACATGTTCTCAGGATATATAAATTGTGCACAACTTGAAATTCATTTGGCAATTTACTTAGTAAAGGCGAGAAAACTGGTTTCCCAACATGTTACAGTTTACTTTGTAGTCTCACAGGTCAGACGTGATCTTGTAATGAGATAACATGACTTGGGACAGTTGGACAAACCTCATATTTGCAAGAGGCGATATTTTTTCTAGGTGGGACTTTTCAGCCCTTACATTCTATCCCTGGGTTAATGACCGGCTTGTTAACCATCAGAACATGTAAACGACTGTACCACTGCATCCTACTTTGAAGCAGTTTGTTGGTTTGGATTGGCACACTCGGTTTGTCACCCCACATTGAAACACTAAAATATGCAGTACAGGGGTTGTCCAGAATCAGGCTTGGGAATCCATGGTGTAAACAAAGAGATTAGAGTTTGGAACCACTCAGCCCCTGCTCCATTTGTCTTACTCCTATCTAAATTCTTTAAAAACAGCAATGTAAGATAGGGATTTCACCTTTGTTATCGTTTTGCTGGACAAAACTGGGTGTCAGTGTTGTACTTATGCACATAATGACCATGTCTTGTCTGATCAACTGCATTTTGGGCAAACGGAAAGTTGTGTAATACTTATATTTACATTTATGGCATTTATCAGATGCTTTTATGCAAGGCAACTTCCATTCCCTAACCACAGGGGACAGTCTCCCTGGAGCAACTTGGGGTTAATGGTCTTGCTCAGGAACCCAGTGGTGGTATGCTGGAGGTAGGATTCGAACCCACGACCTCTTGGTGCAGAGGCATGTATCCTACCATTAGGCCACCAAAACCACCCATATATCTGGTAATATCTCACCTGAAGTGCGAAAACGTGGAAAAAAACATGAAAATGGCTAACCCGAAGCTGGGCGATGTAACAAGGGAAGGCCTTCATTAACAAGCTTATTGACAGATAGGCCATCAACGGCTAACAGAGTAAACATAGGGGTAAATTTTTCACATTCTGCCACATTTTGCGTTGCCTCAAAGAGCAAACCAGTACAACTTCTTTTGTCCATTTAGGTCAAATGTGTCTTGCCTGGTTGGTTACATTTGGGGTAAGGAGAAAATCTCCTCAGCTGAAACCCCTTTGATCCTTCAGAAACGTGACTGTAGCTGACCCAGAGCAGGGCTTTTTGCCCTTGCCGTCTTGTTTCGGCAGCCGAAAGCCTGTGTCAATATCCAATCTATAACGTCACTTACAAGATGAGACAATCCCATATAACGGAAAAAGGCATCAGCACTTTCCCTCCACCGCCGGCTTGTTGGTATGCGGCCCACTGAGCTCCTGCACCCATTACTCAGCCCCGAAACTTCCCTCTGCAAGAGCTGGCCTGCAAAATCAATGGGATGTAATTTTTCTGATGCTCCAGAGAGGGAGAGTGAATAAGGCAGAGATCTGCCACCTCCTGCTCACGTTCAGACGTGTGACTTCCAACCCAGTGGAATTCCAGGCTTAAATAGGAAGCGACTCAAATCAAGACCGAACTCTAAATGAGAGGCCTGCGGTATATCTGCCGGAAAGCAGCCTCATCTCCTCGCTTAATTGAAAAGGTAGTGATAAACTATGCACTGGGTCAATGCCCTTCAAAGCCCATTACCTCACACACAATGGGGTGCTCAATTGATTACAGCCAGAAACTGCTGAATCTCTTCTCTCGTGCACTCATACATCGTCTTTCCGGGTCTGCCTCTGATCCAACAGCATGTCTGTAGCTTCTGGCGTCAATGATATTAAATAATGCTTCGTCTGATTCAAACATCAAAAACTCTACTGCGTCTGTTGAAGAACTTTTGAGAGCTTTGTCATATAGCTAATGTTGCCAAAATTTTGTTGATCACTCTCGAACCCTTGACCATTTCTCGTCGGAGACCACGAAGGCCACAATCCAGATAACTGCTTTTAAAAGAGGAACAATGGAAAGGTCTAAAGATGCAGCACGTGTCTAGCTAATTCCAAACGATCCCTGTGTGACGGAGAATCCAACACAACACAACTGGTACTCTCCGGGTGGAATGGTGGAATGGACTTGAATCAATTATGCCGACTGATTTGACATCACCTTTCCTGCCTGCACCTGTAGAATTAACTGTCAGTCGGTGGGAGATCTAATTAGTTGGTGGGAATCACTGTAAACTGTGTGATAAGAGTGGTCTTACACGTTTATTGCACGTTTCTCTCCACAAGATGATGCAAGTCTTTGCCGAATTCTGTAGCAGACATCACAAGGGTTTCTGGCGGGAAGTCTATAATGTAAGAGATTGACAACATTCTACTTGCACCCTCTGTTTCATGGCCATGCAAAAAGCCTTTAGCATTACATTACAAAAAAATATTAAGAGGTCAGGAAGGAGGAACACCTGGAATGTGGAACACATGGAATGCCCATTCTCCAGTGTGAAGGTGACCTCTTTCAGGTCCATTAAAACTGCAAATGTGAACTAAGGTCTGGGACAACCTTTAGTTCACCAGGCACTAATTTGAGAATTCTTTTACTTCTCAATAAAACTGGATAAGGGCGTCTGCCAAATTTACTTCCAAAAGAGATCTTTCGAACGTCTTTGTAGCGTGTTGATAATATGTCCCCTGAGGAGCCAGAATCAAATTTTTTTTTTTTTACGTACAATATTGACAATATTGCCAAAACACCAAGTACAATTTGTCCAGATATTTGGGCAGTACACAGCGACAGCAACAGTAACATTAGGCTACAACAGGCAACCATAGCGCAACTGAATTTGACAGCTTTTGCCAATTTTCTGCAAATAGTTAAGCTCTCGAATAATGTAGCTCTCTAAGGGCCTTGTATGGATAACAGCTCAAGCTGCACCTTTTCTTTTCTAGCAAAACCTACTGTGAGACAGTAAAGCATAGACACTCAGACTCGAGTACTTCACAGGAATTTTGTGCACATAGAATCACCAGCTGTCCTTCAAATACCATGTTCTCATTAAACCGACTTATCCGACAGATCTTTCAGGTGTTCTTGACTCCCGATGGCCCCAGCATTAAAACAGAATTATCCTCAGGATTTAAAACGCTTGATGCAGAATGGCACTTGTCTCTGGTAATTGTAATGCCATTTCACTAAGACTTTTCAACCGCGCCTTAATGGTTTTCCACATGAGCGTGCCGTCTCTCTTGATTAATTCTTTTGCAAGGTCCAAAGGCCTGGACAGTCCTCTGTTCACTGCTGGGACAATTTGCAGTGACAATATGTATCACCTAGTGGATCTACAGAACTGCAGTCTCATTTCATACGTTTGGAGGCACCGACTCCAGGTCTGCAAGAAGCACAGGGCGGATTGGCAGCCATGTCTTTCGGTCCCTTTTCACTTTGAATAGCTTTGTCAGACTCATTTAGGACACAGCTTTACAAACAGTGCGGCCATCTAACTAAATGCATGACCCGCTCGCTTCAGGTTCATCTGTTCCCCAAACAACTAATCCACCCCCCCCCCCCCCTCTTACTAACTTGGCCTATTTTCAACGTTCATTAAAGGAAAAGTCCCCCAGGCCACCAGGATTTTGATTTTTTTTCCCGTTCCCGGTGTTTTTTTCTTTCTTCCTGTGTCTATTTTTACCTACGTCTTCAGAGACACCTTATATCAGCTAGAACGCGTGATGAAAGTAAATGGTTTTAGACAACTGATGGGTTTCTTAGAATGAAAAAAAAAGAACCAGTACGGGCTACGGATATAAAAACATGGACCACAGAGAGGAAGCCATTGCAGGTGTGAGTATCCAGGGAAAAAAATGGAGAAGGATCCACGGAGAATAATCTGAGCATGATTACACTCCGCTGCTGATGTTAAATCAGTTCATTAAATCGACCAGGTCTGTTTCGAGAGCAGCCTGGTATTTTGAAAAGAGTAAAACATGTAATTGCAATCAAGGGGGGCCTTATGTGCGCATGTGGCCAATCAACACTCCATTAAAATGCCATGTATGGAACGCTGTCATCAGCCAAGGCGATGAATCTCAGAAGAGGTTGAGCCTCGCTGACATCTTGAATGACCTCAGACAGGTGAGTGACGGGTGTCACTCTGCCCTCCGCAGCCTTCATGACTGATACAATCTCTTCTGAAGCGATCATGACAAGGGCTTCGCTTCAGCATGCGCTGACAGTTCCGCAGGGCTTAATGCACCCCTGCCGCCTCGATACAGTAGAGCGGGTTTAGGGTCTTTACAGTATTAACTTAAAAATACGCCTCTTCGTCTGATCCCAGTGCTGGGAATCAGGAGGATTGTCCAAACACATGTGTAACCCCCCCATCCCCCCCCCCCCCAACCACTCAGCATTGTCTCCTACATGCCACAAATTCCTCAGGGGATCCAACTTTGTATTCCCCTTTGATCCATAGTCCTCCCTCTTGGCTTAAAGTCATATGACAGGAATCCAGACTAGTATGATTTTCCACTGTATAAGCTGCACATAAAGGGAAATGTGACAGGTGCCCTGCTGGACGTAAAGAAAAGCAATGAATGCTAAACATACAGCGTGTTCCACTGTGTATTTATAGATAGGTCAGTTTTTCACGGAACTCAAACTTAATTATAGAACCATAATTTATAACTTAATAATATAAGTCGGTTAAAGGGACCATAGTGTGAAAATTCTATATATTTTTTTGTTCGATGTAGTATGTAAACATGGTTCAGGTAAAAGAAAAATAGCAAAAAAAAAAAAAAAAACCCTGCAAAAATAGCATTTTTTGAAATCCGATTTTGTGATGTTATTTTTTGTTATTTATCGTTCTGCTTGGCCCTGCCCAGTTATGCCAAAGTTGTAAAGAGTGTATTGGGAATGAGGCACCATGGAAGGCAACCAATAAGAACACAGGTTATTTGGATGTATCAGTTTCAGCTTTCAATGTAACTCAAAAAACAGTATGATGCATGTAATACAAATTGTTTGTACTTGCACTTAACATTCCATTTTGTCAGAAACATCTACCACATACAGAATGACTGTACACCAACATATCACTTAGCTTGTATTTTTTAAAGTCTTCTCCAAAGTTACCTTAAACCTCACTGGCCATTTAATCAGAAACACTTTCCATATAAATGCCCTTTGTAGGTTTACAGACTGTAGCCCATCTGATGGTGCCCAATTTTGCAGCCCCCTCTACGATTTCCATCAACGTAACACCACAGGAGTACTGTTGACCCCATTATTGGGGTAGTGGACCATTCTTAGCACAGCAGTGACACTCATATGATAATGTGTGTAGTGCTGGTACAACCTTGTTACACTCTATACACTCACCAACCTTTAGAACGGTTTGTGTTTGCCCTCTCCTGCCCCTTCAGTAGTCAGTTTCTGACCACAGGCACACATTTTGGGGGGTGCGACCTAGCGGCTGATGTGTGTTAGGGTCACAGTCAGAGAATCTCGCCGTAAGGGTGGGAAATGGCAAAAAACGGAAGTGTGTCTATAATGGGATTTGTTGTTTCCATAATAGGATTAAATCTGTTGTTTTATGGTGTAACTAGTTGCAGTGTCGTAGAAGTACTGGCCACACCCATAATATACTCACAAAAGCATAAAGTGACCATTTATCACGGTAACGAGACACTGCTCACCCCAATTACAGAGACGTTAACGGAACACGGTACAACAGGAGTGTCTGTGATGAATACATTTCTTTATTCAAATGTGACTTCATGCCCATCAAACGCTTTGGCTGTAATTGTTCGATAAATAGAGAAGATGTCAGCAGTTTTTCAAAGCAGCCATTTAATTAAGCCGTGATGAGTTTAAGGATCCTGACAATAAAAGTGATGAACTGCAGCTCGGGCCTTGTCAGTTATTATCTCTGCTGCTATTTGTTGCGGCTCTAGATTTATGATGGAGCGACCTGGCTGTCATCGGCAGGTTCCTCTGCTTAATTCTTCACCAGAAGCGGCAGAAGGGATACGACCTCATTCCTAAACCATTATTTGAACATTTAAGAGCAGCGTAGAGGAAAACAATGAAGTCCTTTTATGTGTAACAGTGAATAAAACGGTAAGAAAAGCTGCGGAGCCAACCCACAATGAGGGAACCGCCTTTTGCTCTCATGAACCCAGCATCGAGGCTCACACTATGGACGGCTTCTCTCTCAGCAGGGCTACACCGCACTGTGAGCAAGGCTTCGCCGAGCACAGAAAATGTGCTGATGCTTCCATCCTCAGGCCCCACATATGGGACACGGATTCACTGTACTGCTCCATAAGCCCCTTATTATCTCAACCAATTTGAGTGATCCAGTGCCTTGAGGGACCATCCCCTAGGAGTCGAGCATTCAGGTACCACCCCATCGAGGCACTGCCCTGAACGCTGGTATGCATTCATTAATAAGAACATAAGCAGTAGCCAGTCCATGGAGGAATTCAACAGATTTTTCAATCTCTTTCATAACTTAAATGGCTGAAATGTAAACAGTCATTGAGAGTGCATTCAGTGCAAAACACCAAAGACAAACGAGCCAGAATTAATCACAGTGTTGGCGAATGGAACCAGACATCTTGGGCGTCATCTTAGAATGTCTCTAAAAGCTCCGTCACAGAAAGTTTATATGCAACAGTCATGGAGGCACTGCTGGACACCTGAAACAATGGTTTACCAGTCTTGACGTTTTGGCATGACATGTATTTTTAACACCATTCATGGTGGATGGGCACATGTAGGGCACTCTGAGGCAAAATAGCTCCTAAATAAACTATTTGTTGATGGCCTTGTGGTTAGAAAGTCAGGACACCCAGTGGCACCACGGAGCAAGGTACTGTCCCCACACACTGTTAAATGTATAGGGCTCAAGCAATTTCCTCCAGGATCAATAGTGTGCAAAATAAAACAAATATTTGCCGCCATCAATATTAGAACTAAAAAGCTCCTCTGGTGGGTTTGGATAGTGAATATAATGTCTATATTTGTGTTGTGGACGCAATTACTGAATCTGTTCACGACCACAGTTCTGTTTCACAACAATGAACCACTTCACATCACACACACTCTGTATGACTTTGCATCCAAATCAGTGAATTATGTTAAGGATTGTTGGGGGGATTGGTGGATTTCCCCTTTACTTCACCCTTATAGACACAACAAGAAAATTTTTTAACACGCATCTTAAAAACACATTCACTGTGCTATTAGTTCAGTAACACCTACCATAAATGCACTTTGTAGGTTTATAGACTGAAGCCCATCAGTTGCCATATAATTTAGCAGCCCCCCATGAGCTAATGGGAAGGGATCCTCAGAGGACCACCGCTGACCAAACATTAACTGGTTTGTGGACCATGTTTACAAGGTAGAAGGGTGTTGCTGGAGGGTCTCCACTGTGTCTAAACAGCTGCTTCATAAGAACCTCCTCTCTTGTAACTCCTCCTTGTTGGTGTTGCACTTCGTATTAGCAATTTTTCAGACCTCCTGCGTCATAATCTCAGGTGGTGGGAAACTATACTTAGAGCAAGACCGCGGTACCTGACACACCCATTATCTCTAAATTATATCTGGCAGGCTAAAGGCGGTCCCTTTTCCAGTAAATGGGTGGAGTAGCAGAGGGCTTGAACACTGCGATGTGCATCAGAAAAATGTTAATGAATTAAGATCTAAGCAGAAGAGCAGACTGCTCAGTGACAGCTGAGATAGGGCAGACATTAATCTAATAGTTGTAAATAATTAAAATGTACTAAAACAAACAGAACCCTTGACAAGTGAACGTTCACACCTTCTTCCTTCTCATTTAGAAATCAGACATAAGCAGAGTATCTGACGTACGGGAGCCGTCCGGTTCTGATGGTTGACTGCATTAAGGCTCTTTTCTCTCGGGAGAGGAAATGTGGAAGAGGCCAGGCAGGCAGGCAGGCAGAGGAGGAGGAGGAGGAGGAGGAGGAGGAGGTGAGAGGATGAATCACTGCAGCTCCTTTACTGAAGCTTTTTTCTCCTCACTCTCCTCTAAAGGAGCCCCAGGGCTCCGAGGCTCTTTGTGCCAAAGCATCCTTCCCAAACCAAACAAGTGACTGCCCAATTTCAGCAAGGAACACGCCAGATTCGCAAAGTCCCCGGTGGAATTTGAGAGCTTAGACAAAACTACAGCTTCATCACAATTTCAGGGTTCATGCAAATTTAGGTGTCTAGATTAAAACATGGAGTCTAAACGAAATCTTAGAATTAAAACAGGGGTTCTAGATTCAATTTGAGGACTAAAATAGTGGGTGCTAGATTCAATTTAAAGACTAAAATAGTGGGTGCTAGATTACATTTGAGGATTAAAATTGAGGTTCTAAATTAAATGATTAAAACAGGGGGTCTAGACGAAATTTGAGGATTAAAACTGGGGTTCTAGATTAAATTTGAGGATTAAAACTGGGGGTCCTAGATTAAATCTGAGGATTAAAACTGGGGGTCTAGATGAAATTTGAGGATTTAAACAGGGGGTCTAGATGAAATTTGAGGAATCCATTTGAGGGTTCACACAGAACCCTGCTCCATTCATATAAAATGAGAAGACATGACAAAAAACAAACACAGTGTAATTAGTTTCCACATGAGGTTCCAAACAGAATTTTTATAAGAAGCACAGATAAATTCACTTTTACACAAACAAAAGAAAGCGAAGGTGATGTGTTTCCCTTTGTGAGGCCTGGACTATTTTTCTTGACACAGGACCATCTTCGGTGTATGTTTATTTTTTTGGGAGCTCTAGCCCATTCTCATGTCTGAGCATCGCTTAGGAAGTCACACACTGCCATCTGCAGGCAGAACCCAAACGTTCAAAACTCAACTTCCACCAAATCTCCTAACTGAGGAACGATTAACTGAAAAACAGGAGAATAATGCAAACGCCTCATTTGCATTTAGCTTTACAGCACAGATGACAAATTATACTACAGTAAATGTACAGCAAACACACGTTTTGCTCAGATTTGTTACAGGTATGTTGATTTACCAGCTGTTTGATCAAATGAGAACAGGTGGTAGACAGTTGGACAAAGAATGAAGGTCGTACACAAGCACACATGGAGTATACACACTTTGCAAAATACATTTAAAGCCCAGAACACACTAACCCAGTGGTCACCAACCCTGGTCTTGGAGATCCAGCTTCCTGAGAAGTTCAGCCTCAGACACAGTCTGAAACACCTGCTCTGGCTAATTAACTCCTTCTGAAGTCTTTTCTGATTGGCTGGAGCCTTAAGTAAGGGTCAAGGGGCAGCATGTTTAGTTCTAACACAGCAGGACAGCAGATCTTCAGAAGGGTTGGTGATCACAGTATTACCCTAACATCCCACAACAAACCCCATCACCACCTTCGCTGCATTCATGCTGTTCTCCATTGATCACGATCTAGAACGTCATGCCATCCTAGAATGTTTCCACCTACCGTTCTCCAACCCAACCCTTTTGCACAACTGCACAATTCTTCTCTATTCACACAAATCAAAATTTTCTCATATATTCATGCAGTTCTAAACGGTATCTCTCATTCACAGTGTTCTAGAACCCTTCATGCTGTTCCAGAATGTCTCCTCCATTCACAAGGTTCTACAACATTAACCCTCATGCTGTTCAATACTCTTCATTCACAGTGTACAAGAATGTTAATCTCCATTCAGTGTGTTAGTATGTTTTCCTGTCATTCAATGTTCTACACTGTTCCACCACGTTCTTCAAACAAGCTCTATCCTGTGCCAAGAAACGCTAGAACGCTGACTGCCAGCATCACAGTGGTGTTGTCTGTTGGGTCAGAGTGTTCTGGGCTTAAGCTTACAATTCTTTAACACCTCAGGCTACACGGAGATTAGGCCGAACTCTGGTTATCCCCATTTTCAATGATTTTCCTCCTCTTCTCTTCCGCCTCCGCTTTGAAAACATTCGCTCTGTAATATCGGAGTTCTTTGATGCTCTCCTGAATGTCGTCCAGCGCTCTGGAAAGACAAACAGTAACGATCACACTTAACTCAGCAACAGGCCATGACCAGCACATTATGTAACCAATGATGAACTCATGGAAGAACCGCTTTGTCTAGATCGGATGCTTTTGCTCCGACTGTAGGAGCTTTTGGTGGCGGACAGAGTCAGCATGGGTGCTCTGAACGGTCCGTGTTTTAATACTTTTCTATCAGAATCACAAAACATTACTGATCCCGGAGGAAACTGCTTATGTAATGACTACAAGACACACAGAAACAAGAATATAAAACAAGTCTAAATAAAATCTTAATAAGAATCTGAAGAAAAAAGAAACTCAATATAAAAATACACTGTGCTATGTACAGAAATGCTGGATATAAATACTATAGATAAGTAACACAGTTGAGTGAAACCTACCAACACAAATGGTAGTTTGGAGCAAGTTATTGCACTTAGTAGAGAATCCAGTAGTAATATTAAATAATCAAAATAATATTAACATCATGACTAGCTTTCAATTTGTGCTACAAGTTCTCGGTTTTATAATAGATTTTTATAAATGGTAGCCTGCAGTTCTGGTGTATTTTGTTCGTTTTAATTTGCTCATAAATGTTTATGTACTGTGTTGCCTCACTGCCATACCGACCTGTGTGATGCCGCCTTCTGTGGAGCGAGTTTGTAGTCTTCCGGGAACCAGCGTCTACACAAAGGCAAGAGAGGAAAAAAACCTTAAAAAAACCCAACCTTTTTCCACAGTGACTGCTCAATCAGAACCAGGCGGTTTTGCTGGTGCTCTGAACGCTCCGATGGAAAAACCACTCCTGATGTGGTCAGACATATGCCCAAGCACATCTCGCGGGAAGCAAAGGGTCAGAAAGGTCATCTGATCACAGTCATGGTTAATGCTGTGGTATGCACCACCGGCCACAGAGAACCAGTTTACACACACACACACACACACACACACACACACACACACACACACACACACACACACACACACACACACAC
>JBBJLS010000036.1:16453298-16468266 GCA_037577275.1 Bryconaethiops microstoma | reverse complement strand
CCACACATAAAACCACTCTTTACTGTAATAATGTTCATTGTATTTATTGTAATATTAATGTTTTAACACTACTGTCCCATAGTAAACAGGTTTTAAGTATAATTTTACCAGGTGCCTCAGACTTTTGCACAGTATTGTAAGTCAAGTGCCAACAAATGCACTATGCATTCTTTCGACACAATGAAACACAGATGAGATCCAGGAGGCTGAGTTTACTATCACTCAGGATTATACTGAAGCCCTGAAGGATCTGGATTAGTTTTATCTGGGAAGGTTAGAGAATTCAACAACGAGATCCATCACTTTAATCCATTAGAAATCTGCAGTGTGTGTAGTGTTTTCAGTCTGACAGTAGTAACTGTGGAGAGATTTTAATCCAGTATGAATCTGCATTATGTAGTTTTTAAAGTCTGACATTAGTAACTGTGGAATGATTTTAATCCAGTATGAATCTGCATTATGCAGTTATTACAGTCTGACAGTAGTAACTGTGGAATGATTTTAATCCAGTATGAATCTGCAGTGTGTGTAGTGTTTACAGCCTGACAGTGATAACTCTGGAGTGATTTTAATCCAGTATGAATCTGCATTATGTAGTTTTTAAAGCCTGACAGTAATAATTATAAAACAATTTTAATCCAGTTTGAATCTGCAGTGTGTGTAGTGTTTACAGTCTGACAATAGTATCTGTGGAGTAACTTTAATCCAGTATGAATCAGCAGCATGTTTAGGGTATTTACAGTTAAACAGGCTGTTCTTGTTACTGTGGTATACTGTGACAAACCACAGACTTTTCTCTGCTCGTGTGGATCCTTTGATCCATTCCAGGAACAGTACAGTTCTTACAATAATGGCGCAGTAACAGCAATCCACATAACTTCAGAGGAAATGGAATGGGCTCAATAAGCAATAAAACAGCAATGGAAATCATCCGTGATACCGTCGCCCTCACAGCACACTCGCCGACGAGCGCTCCAAGGCACAGCATATAAGAATGAGTGTAAAAATTTGAGCTCATGCAAATTGAGAGGAAATATAGTCCTCACAAATCAGAGGAGGCTCTAACAAATACTGGCAGCTTCAGCGGTTTTCTGATAGAGTTTTTATCCTGCTTTTATCATTTTCTGCTCCCGGAGCTTCCCCTACATTTGAAGGCTCTGTTCTATCTAAAAAATAAAAAAAAAAACACTTTTATTCGAATGACTGATGCAGAGAATCATCTCGAGGAACCTATGATATATTTTTTTTAATATTCTTTACTGAACAGTTTAAAACAATGGCTGTCATTTACGGGGGAGAAAAAAAACTTGAAATAGATCTGCTGAGTTTAATGAGTGCTGCAAAAATGGCTTCGGGTTGATGTTGGACCAGCAGAGTTGATGAGTGGGAGCCGGGACAATGATTTATTTCCACAAAGGAAAATGTGGGCATCTCATTGGCACATCAATGGAGAGAAGCAGGGATGAACCTTGGCTGAGTGAGGGATGATCAAAGCAATAAATGGATGAATGAGGGGGCTAAAAGAATAAGGAAGAAATAAAAAGAAGGCGGTGCGGAGGGGCTCCATAATCAATTCGACCCACATTTAGGTTTTTCAGGTGCCTTATGAGTGGAACTCACTGGAGCTTGAAAAACGCAGAATTACAAACTCTTTTAATGTTTTATTTAGTTGCCATGGGCATTCATTTTTGGTCTCGAAAAGCGTAATTTGGAAGTGCACCGCCGATCTATGGCCCAAGTTGCACTTGAGTTGTTAAATGTTTAACCGAGTTTACACAATAGGGCACATCCGAACACACCAAGACGCCCAGCACATTATACCACACCATTATACCACAGTTAGTCCCGACCTCACAACGCAATTGGCCCAGAGGCACTGTGTCAGTGCTCATATCCACCAATAGAGCTATTCTCACCAACTCTATCAGCATCGCTCCGCCTTCTTCACAGGTACCTTAGCAACAATAGAAACAAACTGTTAAAAAGCCACCAACAGTTATTGCAAGTAATAAACATGCTAGTAATGAGGTTTAATGAACAATCTTGACCTTGATGGACAATCTATTCTATTTTGAAGGTATCACCTTCTCACTGATGTTCCACCTTAAATACTGCAGTTATGCCGACGTCCTCCGTCAAAACAAAGTTAACCAAAAACAGATAAAGATCATTTTTGTATTGTGCTTAATATACTAGTGTGTATATTATTTATAAGGACATTCATTAACCCTTTAAGAGCCAGGGTTAAAGTATTTTATTTTAAATACTGGATTTTGACATCAACTTTTCAAAAGCTTGTGGCTTAAAAGGGGCAGAGACTTACTGTAAATTAGAAAAATGTCGGGCATGACCCGAAGTTTGTGTGGGGTATAAATATCTAACTCATCTAATTTCCATATTATGATGTCATTATGACGTTCATACACCAACGGGCTCATCAAAGCTTTTGATCCAGTCCTGATACACTTCCTCGTTTCTCAAATAAACCCAGCCACCATTATCATCATTATAATTTCCAGCCCTATTCAGATCCAGTTCACCCCTGCTGCCTCTGCTACGTCTCCCAGCTCTCCCACGCACCTCCCACTCCCACCTCTTTGGAGCACTGGATGGAGAGAGCTAGAGCTACAGCTACTTCCAGCCCTATTTCTCCCAATCCTGCTGCCTCTACCTCGACCAACACCTCTCCTACGGACACTACAACCACGTTCACCACCGCCACCCACATTCCCGCTGGGCAAAGTGTCGAAACAAACACTTTTTTGTGCTTCATGAGCAGTCTCGCCTTGCATGGCGACATCGTTGCAATGCAAAGCTGTATCGGCAGAAGCACGGTTGTTAAGACGACCGATCGTCATTTCCAAGAAGTAAATATTACCGTTTAGTGTCAGAATCGGCGAATAACATTCGCAAGCCATCGAACAGGACGATGACGTAATTTTGGTCTTGAATCGAAGTACAACATGTCTGCCAATTAGTGGTAGGGAATACAAATGCTATATTACATGATATTTGTAACTACAGTCTATTTTATTCATGATGACGTCGCGATTCTGCGACTTTGCCGTTTAGAGGGTTAAAGCAAGACAGTTTATGGGAAAAAAACGTAAGACTGCCTGTGTTTCAGTGATCAGTGTTTCAGTTTCTGTTTTTTTTAATCTGCTGTAAACTACTGATATTGCGTTTGTGTGTAAAACAGAAGAAAAATGTGTAGCTTGATATGGCCCTCATGCACAGTCACCATACTGTGCCGGATAAATGGACACATGAGACACGCCAGCACATTTCCATGGAATGTCATGTAAGTTTTATATTCATAAATGAAAAATCAACCTGCAACTTCTAAGGGTTAAAACAGCCTTAAACGTTTTAATGAAACGCTTTGTAAGTCAAGCCTGCCTACAGTACACACGGTGGCGAGATCTTTTCTAATTCACTTCACTTCGAAGCTGATCGGCCACAAAAATGAAGTGCTGTTTATCCCGCGGGACGGACACGCAAGAGCACTCCCTGAGCTCTCGTAAGCTATCAAGCAACTACTGATATCTGCTTAAGCGTCAGACTTCTGTCCTCACAGCGCAGACAGTTCCCACCTTTATACTGCAATACAATGAAACCCCCGACTCCCTGGATACCTTCGCAGGCCGGAGTGAGACAGAGTGAATGTAATGGGACTGCAGAGCCCTTAGAGGCTCAATTAAAGAGCTCTGTCCATGCCTAAATGCTGCCCGAGGCTGTAGCTAAAAAAGACAAACTTCCAGGGAAACTAATGTACAACCTGACATTTATTCCATCATCAAGAGTGCACTTTAAATCAGTGGCCTTACCTGCAAAACAGACCAGCAACCACTCAGTAACAGGCCTGATTCAAGTAGTTCATGTACTGACTGATGAAAACTGATTGCTTGGTTAGATTTATAAAAATAATATTGGCTCTTTTCAATATAGGTGCCTGAACAGTATATCAATTGACCAATACTGATCGGCTGATAGGTTCCATTGATTTAATGTTACTGGCACACAAAGCATTAATAATTAGAGGCTGGTTATTACGCTGGTGTCTCAGACATATGGGCGACCAATAAGAAAAAAAAGGTGTTCATGATACATGTATCAAAATATTTCACTTTTCAAAGGTATGACAAGTGTTTTTGTTCTTAAGTAGTGCCACATAAAAAAATGAATAAAAAATTAAGGCCAAACTCTTCTAGGCTTTTAGAGAAAATCTGTTCTTTGTATACAGTAGAACCATGTTTGTATTTAAACCTGCTAAGTACTGCAGTGCTACATTTATTTATTTATTTATTTATTTATTTATCTATCTATGTGTCTGCATTTATCAGATGCTCTTACAGAAAGAGACTTTCACACTTAATAATTTAATCATTTGAGTTAGTTTGAAAATATACAGTTCACTGCATTCGTCTTTAACGTACAGTGCTGCGAATTCAACCATTGCATTAATGTGAAAAAAAGAATCTCTATGACTAAACGCATAGTTATTTGCAATCTGATACACAATCGGTTTATCAAGGTTAATCATAAACATTTGAACATAGACACGTATCTTAAGAAAGGCGCTAAACTGTCCGTGAGGACCGATCTCCCTCAGCAGGACCGACACCTCCACACTGAACGCAAATTTGCTTTAGGCAGTTTTTATCAGAGGCTGTTCTAATACAACCACATCTTCTAAGCAAAATACAAATTACACAGCTTGACCCTCATTATAACCCCACTTGAAAAAGTACACAGGATTTCAAGACTATGGAACAAACGAGATGCAGCTTAGGATTACATAAAGAATAATTACGTTTTGAGGATAACATAATATTTTAATTTTAATTGTAGGGAAGCATTTCTAACACGATTTACAGCATTTAGTGAAACATTACAGCTTGCGATTAGCATTAGCTTTACATTTTGTAGCCACTGGTGCTGTAGCAAAGTGTCCGGAGTTCAAATTTGAACTCTTTCAGTATAATCAAG
The DNA here is from genome assembly GCA_037577275.1 of Bryconaethiops microstoma. Lineage (NCBI taxonomy): Eukaryota > Metazoa > Chordata > Actinopteri > Characiformes > Alestidae > Bryconaethiops > Bryconaethiops microstoma. Next base: position 16,463,277 of record JBBJLS010000036.1, on the reverse strand, counting down.
TCCCAAGAGAGAGGGAAATGGGACAAAATAATGAAAATCAACCGTGCTAGCTTTAATTCAAATGCTGCTTTTATGAAATATGACGCCTAAATAGCCAAACTCACACAAGTATATCAAAGAGTACAGCTTAAAGGCAAAAACATGTCACTGATTTTCCTTCATTACACACCAAAACGAATGCAAAGTACTTAAAAATGATCCATTTATGATCCCATGAAGGTTTAATGCGAAAAGTGCAAACTCGCAAAGATGTACGTGTACAAGCTTGGAAGTGTTTTAGGTGTCTTACCCTGCGCTGACTGTGATTTTCAGTACAGTCACAGTCCTTTTAATAGCAAGCCAATTTCTTTTAATACTTCTGTGATATCTGATTCAGTTTGAGCCAATTAATTTGCAACGCACATCCGCCGAGTGTCGAACGCAGGAACAGAAACGCGGCTCGTCTCCCGAACTCCAGAGACATTAAGCGTTTGCTGTAATTAATGATCAAAATGCAATTAGTACTCCACTGTAATGTGCTACTTTATAAGGGAGCACTGTTAGATAGGCACTTTGTGACGGAAACAAGTAAACACACGTTAATTGGGGAAAGCGGTGGCAGAGCAAAATGCAAAAAAGCTGTTTGTTGACAAGAAGCAGCCGGCAGTCGCGTTCCTGGTGACGCAAGACAAAAGCGCGCGTTGTTTCGGGATGATAGAGAGAATATACAGCCTTACAGATGCTGCAATAGCAGCATCATATGAAGACATTTGGTATTGTAGGGGTTAGGAAAGTACACAGTTGAGTCTGAAGAACTTTTAGATTAAAAAAAAAAAAAAAACTGATTATAATTGTTGTGATTGCTTGGTTCAGTTCATTTGTATTCACTGGGCCTAGTGACTTCCACATAGCATCAGATTAAAAAGTGCATGGCCGAAACTGACATGTCCCTCACTCTCCTGTATTTACCTGAAACAATTTCAGATAAATACAGATGGGAACATGGCAAGAAACCAAGTATAGAAGTTCTAAACCTCACAGAATGGGGCGATGGCGCCCTCGTGAACACTGTCTGATGTAAAACAAGCCGTTGTGACGATTTTTGCCACAAATCAGCATCAGATGTTTGAACGCTCCCCCCTGGAAGTTTATTCTCTCCACAAGATTACGTCTGACCACGTGAGACAAGATGCATCCTATCACAGTAAAGTGGGTGTGAAGGGTGAAGAGCAACAAGTTTGTTTATAATTTTTAGACTGAGACTGAGTCTAAGGTACTATTTGGGGAGGTGGGGTTATGTGACTTTACCGCATAGCGTCTGCAATGTTTATGATTTGAACCGGGTAAGAAATCTGGACGTAAATGTCAGAGATGAGACGAGCTGCTCAGTTTACACACTGCCTTCACGCCAAAAAATATAAAACACGTCATTTAATTTAGCCATTATTGTCCATGCCCTGCCAACCCACCTTACTGTTTTAACAGAATGCAATAGATTTACAAGCAGCATTACTGCATAAAATGTCGACATTACTGCATAAAATGAAACTTATTCGGTCATTTTGCATGTTTCAAGGTTCAGAATCCTACATATGAGACAGTACAGAACACATCAGCTTAATTTCAGCCACAGAGAACACAAATAAGCGCTTCTTTGAGTCTTCATTCTTACTCGAACTCATTTTCCGTGGAAGAGATAGCATTTCTACAGAGATGGCAATTTGCACAGGATTAATATAACTTGGGGTTATTTCTGCTGCTCATTTTATAGAAGGTAAAAGTCTTCCCTGAATCAGGAATGTCAAAATGACTGCCGGCGGATTCGGACGGGACTAAATTAGGTAATGTAGATAAAAACCAGATTACGCCACCTTTCCTCATTTGAATAATGTTTCAAAGAGAAAACAAATAAGTATTTTAAAGTATTTTAAAGAACATACATTAGTTAAAAATATGTATGTTGATACAACTACTTAGTTAACTGGTGATAATACTACACGGTTCCATTTACCTCTGAAGAGGGAAGTCGTAAGTGGGAACGACATTTACGGCGTTCCAGTACAACAAATCAGAAAGCCAGGTTCTAGCCACGTTCTAGCCTGGTTAGTCATTTTGTTTCCAATAATAGTTGAACACATTATGTGGTGTTTTGCACATACAAACACTGCAGCAGTGTTTACCAGTGCTGACGCACGTTGCATTCATCTTTTTTGAGCTTGAGGTTGGTGAGGTTTCTCCAACTTTCCTCCAAATTCACTGGGTGTTCCAGTTTAAATTTCTTATTACAAATTCCAACTTCCCAGTTCAAATAGAACTCAGAGTGTATCAGTAAACTCTGATTTCAGTAAATATAACCGTTGTAAACCACCTAGAACCGGTGTTTGTTCTCCGTTTGCTGCTCTTTCTCTCGGCTGCTCCGGAGCCCCTCCCTCTGCGGGTTTTCCCCACCCACTTGTGGGCGGAGACTATCCTGAAAGTTCTCCCGGGATCAAAGATCTTGTGTTTTTTCTGTTTGTTTCTAAAATCTAAAATAAAAGTAATGTGTTCATTTTTGTTCTTTATGTTCATTTCTGTATAACGCCAATTAAAAAACCCCAGTAGTGGTTATTATTATCATTATTATATGTTTTTTTAATTACAGTAACTTTGGTTCTACGTGACACAGGAACAAAAAAACAAAGCTCAGCATGACGTCTGACACCTCAAGCACCAACACAAACCGGGGGAACTTCCTTATAAGGAGCTGTTTGGTTGTATGACGACGATTTACCACTTGCAACAAATAAATAAATATCATTACATCACATAAAATAAATATAATATCAACGACAACCATACTTCTGTTGCATGACTTTGTCACTAGAAAAATACGGTAATTTACCTGAGAGATCTCTGTTGACACCCAGAGCAAGACCGTCCTTCACCCACAGCACCATGCCGTGATAACCAGTGATGGAACACGGCAGAGTTACCGGCTGCCCTGCCACCACCACCACATCGTGAGGCTGCTGCACGAACACAGCACACGCTCCTGAGAAAGGAGGGATAAAAACAGAAAGGTCAGTAATCAAACTCCTATTCATGATCAAATACACTTTGAGCATCTCTGAGAGGCTTCGACGAAAACATCTTCTGCTGGAAGATCATTGTTATGGGTTAAAAGACCATTGTTATCTGATGCATCCACTACGAAACACAAACTACTTCAAATGTGCTTAACCCTGCCTTAATTTACCCCTGAAAATACACCAAACCCATTCATTTGAATTAAGTGGCCGTTAATTCGTGAAAACTGATCCCTTAATTTGACCTTAAAATTAGATTTAAGGCATGAGTGTGAAACCCCTTAATGTTAAATTCAAGGCATTAATTCAGGAGGATCTATTTTTTAAGGGGCAAATTTGAAAAAAGGGGAAGATTCAATAGTTTCACCCCTTAATCAGCACTAATCTGTGCACTTTTTCCCTTAATTTTCCTGTATTGGAAATTAAGGTCATAATTAAGGTCATTTTAAGGGGTAAGATTAAGGTGTTTGGTTTCATACTGATCTGCAGGCTTCTGTGAACAGAACAGAAAACTTAACTTGAAATACAGCTTGTATTGAAAACCAAAGGGAAGTTGCTCAAGCACCTGCCCACTCGCTTCCATTATCAGAGACAGCTTGAGTCAACAGCTTGAACTGGCCTTTTCCCAAATGCAGACTGAGGACTCTGAAACTTCTGGTTAAGCACCACGGTCGCCCTCGCCCCATGGGGACAGTCATCATGACGGCATGCTCCAATTGTGTAGAGGAGCGGTAAATACACAGAACTAATATAAATAAAAAAAAGGAAACTTTGACTTTATTAAATCTGAGAGTGTTCTGAAAAGAAAGACCTGTATGTAGCCATATGTGGCTAACAGGATGCATACCGAATGCAAACGGCGCCCTCAAGGTGTGCGCCATTCGTGTGAGAAGCGTTAGCTCATTAAACTGTAAAGGAGCGGAGCTATTTCTGCACAGGAGCAGGAAGAGCGCCTAAAAAGGGGTGAAAAGACGTTGGGAGATGCACAATCTCTGTGAATATATTGGCTGGGTTTACCGAACGTAGCATTAACATCTCAAGCAGAATGTGCCAGTGTTTACAAGAGCGAGGGGGGCGCTTTCCCCCTTAGCCTCTTTCTTGTCTTTTAAAGTGGAAGTAGACGACACATCCAGAAATATAGAAGAGCTACCGTGCCTCCCCGGGGAGCACTCTGGTCGATTTTGTCTTAAATTCAATAAACTGCGGCTCTCCGAGATGAGCCTTTCATAAATAATACCCAGTCCTACATTGATTCAAGCAAATCTCCATGGCCCATTGAGGTGGAGAACATGAAGAGAGATTTCGAGAGACACTCTGACCAAATTATACCCTCGTCAGGTCCCGGCTGTCAAGCTGACAGCTACCTAAGGCCTATTCCCATCCATACAGCCCGTGCGACGTCCTCACATTTTTGTCTTTTCAAGCAGCTAGTGCTTTAGAGCCGAGAAAACCAGCCACAGCGGAGAAAGGCAAAGGTGAGCCAGAGGTTCTGGAGCTCTGGATCTTCGTTTTTTGGCTGCGAGACCCAGCCCTTTTCCCGAACACCTGCTGTTTTGAACAAACCCTACCCGGCGAAATTGACCCCACAAAGCAGCCGACTGAAGGGTCTTTGGAAGAGAAGTGGTCAGAGTGCATTGGACTGATCTTTTTTTCTTTCTTTCTCTCTTTCCTATTTTTGCTAGATTAGTTCCAATTTGGCCAGGCTTTTGTACGAGGCAGGGCGTGTTGAAAGGTTTAATATTTTGCCACCTGCCATAAACGAAAGCCAGAAGACTTCATTAAAAGTTTGCAGCCGAGGTGTGATAACAAGTTAACGTACGCTAGGTGAAACAGATGGGGCTTCTAATTATTAGGAGAGGTAATACGCGGCAAGGGTATGGAACTGTAAAGCACTGATTTAATTAGGCGCCAGCAGCAAGACACTGCGACAGTGAAAACAATGAAAACCTCACGTCTCGTGAAGTCTTTGTTCTGGCCATCAAGCTGACAGATAGTTATCACTCTAGCACTCTAGGTTTTACATCCAAATATCTCGCCTTTTAACCCCATTTCTCCTGACAGAACATTCAAAACCTGCCCCAAGAGCGGCTGCAGTCCACACTGGCCATAGTCAAATGGATCAGCATATGGAACTGGAGTCGTCTGTGTGAAACTACGCTTTCTGTCAATACGAACTATAATCATTAGCAAACAAAGCACTTGCGACACGATTTTAGCTCCAATTTTCCAGGTGCAGACACATTTTTGGTATTTCGCAGATTTCCCAGTCTCCGAGCTGTTATGGATTTTCACTGAGATGAAGAAGGATCTTTATTTATCACATGCATAGTCATACAAGTACAACACACAGTGGAATGATTTCTCTGCATTTAACCCATTCACCAAATGAAGCAGTTTGCTGCTGCCAATTAGGCGCCCGGGGAGCAGTGTGTGGGGACGGCACCTTGCTCAAGAGAACCTCAGCCGTGGCACTAGCAGTTGGGATTTGAACCCCAATCTTCTGACTGCAGAGCCAATGCCCTAACCAACAGCCAGCAGCTGCAGTGATGAGTAGCAGCCAATGAGAGCTTTAGGAACCCCTCAGGTAGTGAGAGGAAGATTTTCAGAGTGCAACCAAAACAACAGCAAACACGGCAAAGAAAACCCATGAACTCTGACAGAAGTGGCTGTTCACTAGGGCTCGGTCTCCTTTGAATATCCAGTCTAGCTTCTTCCTTTGTGCTTATCTTGTCCAAACATAAGGTGTAACCTGGAAATGGAGGGGAGGCTGAAAGGGGGCTAAGGGGGGGCTAGAGAGTTCTTCTTTAGTAAGTTTCTCGAGCTCCAGTTTGGCATGTGATAAACACTTCTCGCACTTCATCACAGATCTCTCAAGTGTGTGTGTGTGTGTGTGTGTGTGTGTGTGTGTGTGTGAGTGTGTGTGTGTGAGCCTCGTCACCACTCACTCTTGTGATGTGCACACTGTGATAAATGTTCTGTTTACTTGTTCAAAATACAAACCTACAAATTCTCAATCATTTTAGACTTTTCTTTACACAGCTGTTTGAATGTAGAGACAGAACTAGGAAATATGGGATTCTCTGGGAAATGATGACATTAAAAGGAATAAATAGTCTTTTTTGTCTCGGGATTAAAGTATTAAAGCAGCTGTGACAGTCCATATACTAACGGCCTTGTCACAAAACAAACAAAACTAGATGCATTTCCACAAGAAAATCTGAAGTGTGATTGTGTGGTTGCTATAAAAGCAGTGTTTGGAGACCCAAACATTGGTTTTATGGCCAGAAAAATGCTTGTGTAAAAAAAAAACAAAAAAAAACCAAACTTTTTTTTCCACTTCAGTCAGTGTTCGTTGGTTTTCTTTGCCATGTTTGCTGTTGTTTTGGTTGCACTCTGAAAATCTTCCTCTCACCACCTGAGGGGTTCCTGATGCTCTCATTGGCTGATACTCATCACTGCAGCTGCTGGCTGTGGCAAAGATGTACAAACTACAATGTTCATCATGTGGATTTAGAGCATAACTGAAAACAGCTGGGAACAGCTGAGACTGGGAAAACTGCAAAATACCAAAAACTGTACCTGGAAAATCATGTAGCAGGTGCTATGATCATAGCGCGTAGTGACAGAAAGCATGGTGTATATATATATACCCATACTCACAACAATGTTTCACGTTTGGTTCTCCGGATTTGTGTTTCTCCCTGTTTGGTTCCTTTCTGATCGCCTTAACTGTGATGTAACAGACTCTCTCTCCAACACATATCCTGAAGGCAACTTGACTGTCCACTCTCTCTCCCCATGTATTACAGAGCCGACTCGACCACAAAAATTAATTTTTCGAATGGTCAAGTCTCCGCCCTGATCAAAAATCTGAATACACGTGCAGTCAAACGGACATTAATGGACGTTTTGACGTTGACGTTTTACCAGTATTCAATGCGGGCTCTGATGAAAAGCGATGCTAAAAAAGGGGGGGATAAAAATAATAATAATAATAATAAAACATAAGAAGAAGAATAATAGTGTGATCACTTCCGCAATCACACCAAAAACAGAAGAACAGCCACAGTAGTGAAGAGCAATGATGGGGCAGAGATTGATGCTCTGAAACTCCGTTCATGAAGCACCTCAGCCGACGGCCTGGGTCAGGAAAGTAGCCGACTGGCCACCAGTGTGTTATGAGGCATGACATCAGGGCTCTGCTGGACAATACAAAGCAATAAGACCAGGACAGACGGCCCACACTGAGTGTTTATGGCTTAAAGCATTAATCCCAACTACCTCCAACAAAGAGCGCCGGTCCGGAGAGACAGTCCCTGCAACTGGTCGCTGCAGGTCTTCCAGGATAAAAGCTTCCACCTAAGCTGCACTACAAAGTCTCAGTAGGATTCGAGTCAGCAACGCCTGCAATAGTACAGTTGCTTATTTTCTTCGCACCTTTTAGAGATCAATTCAACCATAGCGAGACACCTGTTCTTTTGTTTACATGGCAGTGTTTCATTACGGCGCACAAATGCTTAGTCTGTGCATCCAAGTGTGGGAGAGTGGCTGCTTATTTTGCCTATTTTTACAATAAAAACGCCTCATAAAACTTTTGTTCAGCTCCACAGAACATCTGAGCGTGTCAACCTAAACACTAAACATTCAAAGTTAGGCTCAGTCGGTATCGCAACAGTGGACACCAACCAATTCAGGCTTCAGCCCAGTCCAATTCATGCTTGGGCGGCACTGTTCGATCAAAGTCTGCCGAGCAATAAAGGCGGGCTACGCTGCACGCACTGCACAAACCTACCCATACTTTCATTAAATTTCTTCTATATTTCCCCCCATTTCAAATAAATAACAATGCAGTCTGCATTTAAATAAAAGAAGAATGCAGGCTGCATTTAAATAAAAGAAACATTCCTGGTAAACTATACTGGGCTGCTGGAAGGATGAAAAGCAAAATATATTTGTGCAGAGGGATTTACCACTGGGACTGGTGATGAGATGGAAAAAAACAAACTCTGAATCCATCCATATCATTATACCACACTGAACACTATCATATTAAACTCCTCCTCGCTGTATTCGGCTGGATTTAGTGTAGTGAGAACATGCATCTCCATGATTTGCTGGTAGGCAATTAACAGCAATCAAAGACGCTATGCTAATCACCTGGAAAAAAGATTCACGAGCCTAATAACCATTTTTCATGCATAAAAGAAAAGCAACACAACTGACTGTCTTCTAATGTGTTCCTGTGGGTTTGATTGGTTCAACAGTGGGTTCACTGGAGAGTAAGATGTTATTGTAACTGATATTGTTTGAGCCCGCTTAGTCCTTTAAATGCGGGTTTGGATTATCCAACACACTGTAAAGTGAACTGGGGGGGTTGTAACGCTTTTATGCCTCTGTTTGTGTGATTGCTTGTGTTGTATATTTGAAATGTCGGTATGAAACACCCATACATGGGGTCTCGACATACGACGTTTCGAGTAAGGAGTGGGTTGTAACAGTAGGAGGAGTACAGCATCATAATAATACAAAATCACTTTACTTTTCTTAAATACATAAAGGAAACATACTGAGAGCAAACCTGTTAAACTGTAAACTGGTCAAACCATATGTGCTGGTTTACTGACTGTAAATTTGTATACATCCCCTATGGAAACACACTTCTGCTCTTTCTAACGAGCACATAATGGTTAGTTGCTGAATTAAACGCGTAAAGGGGAAAATATATTTTTAAAAACGTGTTAAATGTTATTTCATCCAGGATTAATTTTTTCACAATATGTTTGTGAACTGTGCACTGAAATTAGCAGAGAAGCGTGCAGGCAGAAACCAAACTCGCATTCAAATTTCACTGAAATTGTCAGGTTTGCCTGGTCTGAGTGTGTGTAAGAAATGTGAGCGAGCCTTTTGTTTTTTGGAGTCTGCCAGTGTTTTATTATATGGCCAGAGATTGCTAGAATCTGTTAGAATGTATGTTTGAAGGTAGATTTTAACTACAGAAATAGATCTTTTCATTTACAACATTTCACTTCCACTGATTATTAGGGATGGGTATGGTTAGGAGTTACCGATACCATTTAATGATACAGTTACTGCTCACTGATACTGATACTTGTCGATACACTTATACTGATACTACTCCCCATAACTTAGAGAATAAAGACATTATATAACACAATATGTGAAAAAATCGTTTCCACAAACCAAAATAAAGTCTGGTCAACAAACGTCTGGTGGTGATGTGCAGAGCACCGCGTCCCATCTCACTCGTCCCTCATGTCCATCCTGTCCCTCCCGTCCTTCCTGTCCCTTCCACTGATGCAATCTAGCATCAACCATTTGGAAATGCAGCTATGTTAGAATGCATTAACGATGCTTAAACACTGGTAGCAGCACCGTTTGTCCAGTAACTTATCCATGTTTTGGTCTTGACCGCTCAGAAATTGGTTTTAATTCAGTACTGGTAATCAGTATTCATTTCTATTGATTATGGATCCTAACCAAGCTATGATCCAGATGTTCCACCTTATTCTTAAAAAGGTGTTTGTATGTTTCACATTCTGAATAACAATGTTTCCTCGCCTCTGTCGCCCTTGGCTTGCTCACTAGGACCTCGGACCTGGATTCTGTAAGGCTGACAACTCTGGTTGTAAAAAGCTCTTTATACATGAAAATGAATTAAACGGAATATTTTCACTTTCGTATTTGAAATAAACCGCACTCTTTAGGACACATAGGTGTTTGGGTTATCTAACTTTTATTCTAACATTGTGCAGTAACGTGTGTGTATAGTTCACACATTTGGTGCAATCAAGTGTTGCTTGGGTGTTTTGTTTTTTTTCAGCTCTCTTGTGGAAATTAACACTGTACCCAAATTGTGCAGCACAATAACTCTTTAGTGTCTCTTGATTGCAACAGGGAAAAATATAGATACATAT
>JBBJLS010000036.1:16426038-16439653 GCA_037577275.1 Bryconaethiops microstoma | reverse complement strand
GGGTCTGTAACTCTGTCCACCGTTTTAGGGAACATATTTAGTTTTAAAGTAAGTTACAGGGCTTTTCCCTGCCTTTCAGGAGGGCTTACATTTCACTAAAAACAATCCAATGTGCATATCCACATAATTATGGATTATTCTAATTATGATATAAAAAAAAAAACACACACTGTATTTTAAAGAAAATACATTAAGAAACAGATTATATTAGATTTATATTTCAAATATGACAAAATGCTGCAAATTTTACAGCATTCCGGTTTCAGTTTATTTCCCACAGTTTTTTTTAATCTGTTGCCTTATGGTTGTCACCAAGCGCTGTCGCCAATCTTTGCATTTTATTATTATCTCACAACACTTGTTTATTCAGCTATCCTCTCTCATATGGACTTTGTAATGTCTACAGTCTCAGATCAACACAGCCCTGCCGTCCAGCACTGTCAGCAGCAGGAGCAGCAGCGACCCCTCCACAGCAACATCGTGGCCCATCAGGTAAAACACAGGCTACGTTTGCTTTGCATTGTCCCCACCTGATGACAGTGATACAGTATGATGCGATTCTCTACTAGATTCTTGATGAATGTGGGTTGTTGTTATTCAGCCTGGTTCTATGTGGCCCTTTTTAACTTCAAACATCTCTGCACAGCCCTGCTGTTAAGTGTTTTCTCTCCCCCTCAGCCTTTTTGTGACTTTTCATCTTCTTCACTTCTCCCTCTTCGTCCCCCACGTTTTTATTCCCTCATCACTGCAGTCCAACCAGTTGATTTTTAAAATTACCTTTTTTAAATTAAGCTTCCTGAACTTCATGCTACAGGCTGATTGCTTTTCATTCGTATCACTTTCATCCATTCTGTCTTTATTTCTGCATTCGTCCTTTCTGTTTTATTTTATTCTTTTAATTATTCCTTATTTATCATTCCTGTTACTTTCGCAGTTCCTTTTTCTCGCTTCCTGTGTCTTAGCTCTATGTCCTTCTTCATCCATCTTTCTTCCTTTAATCAATTGTTATTATAATGACATACTTACATTCTAACAGTATAGCAAAACGACAAAAGCTTTTAACTCCCAAGAGTTACGTGATCAAGTGGGTCCGCAGTGGCGGAGACGGTCAGTAATGGCCGCAGTGAAAATGTGAAACCGCTTAATTAAATTGCGACAGTGAAAAAGTGAAAATGCTTAATTAAAACACCAATCTCGGCCTCAGTTGGGATATGCGGTAAGAGACAATTGCAGGTTTACTAAGACACATGAAACTCATTGTTTGCCTGTCACCACTAGCCAGCTGGCTACAACTGATCACGTTAAACAAGTTGACACCAGGAGATCTTAGATGGTACATGTGCAAATGTGTGTTTTTAACACTCTTCGGTACAATGCAAGTCAGTGACAGACAGAAATTACAGTTCAGTCCGTGATTCAGGCACAGCCTGCAATTGCCATCAGGGACTACGAAAGTCAGCAATTAGACACACACATTTTGGTGATTAGCTGGGGCTCAACAGCCTGGCAATCATGTCACAATGATTCTGTCAAACACTGGGGCTTCCTCCGTTGTCTCTCACATTAAAGAGGTTCGCGTTCACAGTTCTGAAGCACTCCTAGTCTTTCCTGAAGCAGCTTCCGCACTCTCCAGCTTCTTGACCATGCACTCAACATTAAAGTGTGGCTGCATGCATCATATGTAAAAGTTAATTGCCTAATGTTCATTACTTGATGCATCTAATGGGCTCCACAGTATTAGGCTGTACGCCCAAATATGCCCCCACAAAACATCCTGACTGGTTCATCACAAGTTGTTAATAGCTTTGGACAAAGTGTTGATGACCATCTTGAAATGTCAAAAGCCATTGACGTCAATCCTAAGGTGGAAATATGCAGAAGTAAGTTTATGCTCTCTATTTCTGGATAATAATTGAATTACTTCAAGGTAAGGTATGGTAATAGATGAAATGATCAAAATTCCATTTCTGAAGGCTCTCTTTTCCTTGCATTTTGGCTTCCATTAATTCTCACACACTAGGTCTCTCTCCACAAGCAATAAGAAGGTGTGAAAGAAATTATACAGGCTCATTTTGGCTCCACCATGGCAGACATCTGCAGCTGACTCTGAATGGCCACAATCCAATTTTTGTGCAACAAAAGGTATTAGGATGTAAAAAGAAAAAAAGACGTACGCCGTGGAATTATTTGAGATGGGCCTGATTAAGGTGTAAAAACATGAACGCTTGCAAAAGTTGAGTCGAAGATAACCGCTGAAATAATAAAAACGTTTCTTTTAGTGCACGACCAGAGACCACTACAAACCTGGATTCATTCGTTGTCAAGCTAAATGACTCAATTTGAAGGTATAGAGGTAGAAAAGCCCCCCAAATGGCTTACTGGGATTACTGCCATCGTAACAACCCTTTCATCTCTTTTAGCATATCAGATTTTCACAAAGGGAGCCAGACTTGGAAAGCGGCTCTTGAAAGAAAAATAAGAGCTACTGCAACAATTAAAAAGGCGGATTTCTACTCTACTTGACTCATCTTGATGTTGCCTTAAGCTGTTGCCAGAGTTAGCTTATCAGCCCGCAAATCAGGCGAGGTACACCCCTCTCTGGGCAGAAAATCCACTAGCAGGAAATCTACTGCACGAGGAAGAATGGAGGTAGATGTCCTCCAGATTTGACAGGACTCCTCAGTAGAAGGACTGCTGTAAGACTGACAGTATGTACAGTCATAATGGACACTGTTCGCAGAGTTTGTGTTCTGGACGAATCGTTCACAAACTGTGGCTCCATCTGAATTCCCCTGCATGAGCCCAGAACGGCCCTGAATACAGAATGAATGGGTTCGAGCGCGGGGAGCAACAGATGGGCTCTAAGAAACACAAACACACAACCATCATAGAGTCAAATCTTTATGAGTTCTTAAAAACTAAAAATGTACAGTGTTTTCCCCACCATAGAAATGATCAACCATCAACAATTCCTTCTCAAATAAAAAGGCACGACGTAAAACCAACAGCCAGACACTGTCACCTGTAATACACTTGTCACCTTTCTTGTTTACACTACTGTAAATTATTACTTATACTGAATGACATTAGGTCAGCACTAAATGAAATATATACCAAACTACTAATTAGCTGTTCCTCTTTCATATTTACGGCATTTGGCATAATAAATAAATGATATGCAGTAATTCTGTTGCACAGGTAGGTGAACTTAGCGTTAGGTGTCTTGCCCAAGGACTCTTACTGGCACATTTGTTACTCGCTATGCTAAGCCAATGAAAGAACTACTGTGTCATTTAAGGCAGGATATGTTACTTACACTGCATGTGCTAAGCACATCTATAAAGACAAGTAAAGCGTCCCTTTATAGTTCAGCGTCAACACGTCACAGCACAGCACACAGTGCGAAATTCTGTCTCCGTATTTAACCCCTTCACAAAGTGGAGCAGGGGGCTGCCACTACATTAGAAAAGCTCAGTGATGACACTAACAGTGTTGGGATTCGAACCCACAACCTTCTGGGGGCAAGGGCAACTCCCTAACCACTAGGCCACCCCCAACATAGCTTTGATAAACAAATCACATTAATAAACAAACTGTTTAATGATCTGACAAACGAATGTGACTTCTGACACTGGTACAAAATGAAGTTTTACAAACCCTACAACATTAATGCTACAGGCAGTCTAGGCTCTTAACGAAAACAGTCTAGGAGCTGTATTTCAATTCTCAGGGCCTCTGTGCTTGAAAAACGCCTAAATTCTGAGAGCAAAACTGATGGACATTAAAAACAGCACTAAACCCCTTTACCTCCATCATTTTACTGAGGACCAAACACAAAGCGCAAAAGGAATAAATACAGTCTGACAATATCAGTAATATTTATATGAATCATCAGAGTCATTTTATTAGTTTTTCTCCCAAGAATACTGTAAATTAATTATGCATTTGGCAAGAGGCAAGGTGCCATGTTGTATTCTCCACCGTCCATCAAATGTTCTTGTTATATTTAAAGAAAAAACAGAACCACAATAACAGGCAGGGTAATATGACTAATTCATTAATATTTCCCTTTTGTCAACAGAAGCACTCGACTCGTATTAGCAAATACGGCCCGTCATGTTCTCAGACATTATATTGGTAAATGTTTGAGCAATATTATAGTCCTCCACTGATGGATTATTAATGGTTGTGATGATGTCTTTGCTGCTGGTAGTTTAATGAGTGATGCTTCTAAAGGTCAGTGAGAAGTTGATTGTTTTTCATATGTCACAACATGCCAGAGCTTGTGTCTTGTCCAACAAACTTCCCTTAATTAGCCACCTTACCACAGACGGCTGATTCGGGGGTGGACAACACCGAGATGGCGGAAGACAGAGTGGACCACTGGTGGAAAAAATGAAGGGCAGCCGCGGGAACGGCTCAGCCACTACAATCTTCCTGACAAGTCAGCACTACTTTACTTAGGAGTGGAGGGAGTGTGTAGCTCAGGCATGAACGAGCAGGATAGTGTGAGTTTTAGGCCACCGAGGTAAAGCGAGGTAGTGGAGAGGTATTAGGCCCAGGTCCGGAAATCCACGTGCAGAATGCATGCGATAAAGTGGCAATTTACTCAACCGCAGGTTAACCCTTTAATGCCCAAGGCAGAAAAGCAGGGGGTCCTGGATTTTAAAGTACTCTTCTCCTGTAACACTGTGATTTCTAAGTGCTGTTGTCGCATTTACATTGACATGTAAAGCACATGACCTGAAATGTTGTCAGTTTTTTTGTGTCATAAACCACCGTTTTTTTGTGTCACACTCAGTTTCTGTGATGGAATAAAATAAATACTAAAGCAAACTAATTAAACATAATTCTAATGATCCAGACAAACCTTATTCATGATATAACAATGCTTTGTTACTTATAGTAGTAGCCAGTTTGCAGTCACAAATTATATGTGACGTATATGTGACGTATATTTACTAAACAACCCTTTTCGAATCAGAGTTAATCCAGCTCTTGGCGAACCAGCTTGGCGAATGGCTGAGATAAGGAGCTCCTTCAGTAATGTTCAGAGGAAGGCTTAAAATGGAAACATTTCCCTTTGAGTTCACAGGAAAACTGCTGAACAAAGTCAATAACATGTTACATGTATGTCTTACCAGCTTCAAAAATCACAGAGAAGTTACTGTAAACGTCAGTTGGCTTGGTGCTAACAAAATATAATTTCCTTTCCAGGCTAACAAATATTGCTGTAATAAGAAAAACTTATGAGTGTTAATTCTACCACAAAAGATCAATTGTAGTGCTCTACAATAAACATGTTCAAAACACAGCGGAAAATACATTCAATTCCAAATATCTTGAAGAAAAAAACCTTCAGGAGTCAAAGAAAATCAATACAAATTTAAAGTAAAGTAAAGCAGCCCCTTATAGTCACGCGTGAACACAGCACAGCATACAATGTGAAATTCTTTCTCTGCATTTAACCCATTTGCCAATTGATGTAATGGGCTGCACCACCAATGAGGGACGCGCAGGGAGCAGTGTGTTGGGATGGTATCTTGCTCAAGGGTACCTCAGTTTTGCCAATAGAAGTTGGGACTCGAACCCACAACCATCTGATTTGCAGGGGCAACACACTAACCACTAGGCCACCATATTTACGGAGAATATTTATTTCCAATCTTGGCTCTCGCAGTGCACCCAGAAGTATAGGCAGCTTGCAAATACTTTTATATAGTGACAAAAAGAAATGTGATAGAACATAGAAAGCTCCAATTCCGCATACTGATCCGCTTTACTTTACCCTACATGAACACGGACATGCACCAACTACTCTTGGAACAGACTTCAATAGTCCCTGAATCAAATTCCTACAATGCGTCAGGTAAGACAAGGTTAAGCTTTACTGCTTCAGCCTGAGAAATGCAAGGGGGGAGTGGGAGCCCAAAAGGTAAGAAAGTGCAGAGTTTAGTGTGTGATTTCAGAAAAAAAAGAAACTCCTGCAAAGTCAGAGCAGGGATAGAGTCATTTTTCAGGCTGCGGCTGCGAGTGACAGGTTCGAGAGATGCTAAATGACTCATATCAGTGTGTATTATGGAAGCAGTCTTAGAGGTCAGCAAACGGAGATCATCTGTCAGTAAAAAAGTTCCATTTATAGGACAAAACAGACACATGTCATTCATTTCTCCTCTTGTCATGTCACATCTGACTGAAGGAATGGATTGATTTCGCGAGAACCAAACCCCAAGCCTTATTTTCAGGCACGGCCCATCAGAAACAATGAAATACTGCGGAAACGCATTTTTCATTTCGGTCTCATGACAGAAGAGGAGCTGGATAAAATGAATGCTAACGTATGTTCGGTATTAACTTTTTTATTAAAGCATGAATCATCGGCTCTCGTGGTTCGTCCGTATCAGACACAGCAGGACAGTACTGAGCTACCTGGATCGGGTTTTTTTTTGTATGTGTTTCAGTTTAATTTTGTGTCAGCGAATTACATTCCACCGATATTAGCATGACTATTACAGTAAGGTCACCTAATGTCTCCGAGGAGCCGCTGCTTCAGTAGCTTTCTGTTGGAGTTGATCTCGCTGTGTAACCTGTGAGACATTTTTTATTACTCTCCAGCAAAATTAAAAACTTGCAACCCTGCAAACCACTTGAGTAAAACTCAATAACAGGTTTTTTGCAGGCATTTCAGACGAGCCGCTCACTAATTTTACGGCGGGGGAAAGCTCTCGGAAATCAAGTTTGAACTAATAAGAACTGTGTACATGCACTCCTCTCGAAAATTTAATTTAGTGCTTTTATATTAATTATTTGTCGCCAGTAGCTCATCAAAACAAGTGCAGAAATTCAGAGGAAAGAGTGGAGTTGAAAGTTTTACTCCGTGCCACAGTTTGTTAATTATGATCATTATGATTTGATGAAAGGTTCCTGTGTTTATAGTTTTGTTTTGCAGGATGAAAATTAATCATTTACATTTTACCACATAGATATGTGTGCTGTGTAATTAGATCTGCAGATCTCTAAATAATACATGCATCAGTAATAACTGCACCGCTGCATTTACATTATGACAGGATGGTGGAAAACCAGATATTCCATTATTTTCAGTGGAGCAACAAAAGTCCGCCACCAGCTTTTGCCATAGGCTACACTGGTGGCACGAACCAAATACAGACTTTTCCGGACAAGTCAAGCTGAGACTCCTGAAGTCCAGGCGTATCTGTTTATGTACAATAAACACAAACCTCAACAAAAACACAATTTGAAGCATTTCCATTTAAAACCCTTTCAAGATAAAGTAATATCTGACACTTCTCCGTGCCACAGCCGGTCCAGTACTGCTCTCACCACGACTGCAAGCCACTGCAGTTGCGTTTTTTCAAACTCTTTAACAGAGAGCTTTCATTGTACATTTAAATCTATATGTTTTGTACAGCAGTGGTTTTCAACCTGTCGGCTGTGGACCCCTAGTGTAACTTTTAAAAAATAAATTTCCTGTATTAAAGTATATAGGCAATTAACACGCAAGGAAATTTTGAACATGACAAAAACGAAACATCCTATTTTACATTTATATTACCATATATAACTTCTTTACTTTTTTTCCACTTCCAGTTTTTCTTCTTTAGATAATTTCCCTCACTATTTTTGCAAAAATTTTTATTAATGTGTATAGGCTATTAACAAACGATGCAATTATGAACGTGACATTTATTTTACTATATATAACCTGTTCACACTTTCAGTGCAAAAGTTTCTCCTTCTGTGAGTGTTGATCTTATTGATCTTCTTCCGAAATGTACTGATCTTAAATAAAAAGGCCACTTAGAAAAACAGTTTGATGTTTATTGTGTTGTGCAGTCGGACAAAATTTAACACACGTCTTCTAGTGGGCAGCAGGCGTTTTGTGGTTGCTCGGCTGGCTGCAGGTTGCACCCGTTTGGGCGCTTCTGTTGTAGAGCTTTAGAGTGTAATGGTGATTCAATTATTGAGTAACTTGACACAAGCCTTGCTGACGAGGGTCCTGCACCCTGAAGTTGATTTAAGCTGTTTTGAATCTATAACAGGGTCACAAGTTTGGTGTGAGGAACTGGGAACTGCAATGCTGAACTGTTCTCATCCCGAAGGCTGCTATTATTTTAGTGATTTATATCAAATTTCTTTCAGCTCACAATATGTCAACATGCTTGCCACACTTAAAGCAATTAGGCTCACTGGTGTAAAAGGACCGACAGAGGAGTTGGCATGTTTGCATCTTTATGTCGCTCCAATCTGTCCATGCAAAAAACTAAAGTACCACACGGTGCCAAAGCCTCTCGGGCGAAGTTAACCGAAACCCGCATTCTGACTCTGAAACGAAGCGGAGAGACAGCGGGAGAGAAAGAGAGAGAGAAAGAGAGAAAGAGAGAGAGAGAGAGAGAGAGAGGCCGAGACGGAGGCAGGGAGAGACGGGGGGAGAGCGAAAATGGAGCTGGAACTTTCTTTTGCCGCTTCTCTCACGTGAACAACAGCGAAGTGACAATCGAATGCTTCTCGCGGTAAAAAAATATATTTATAATAATAAGTTGCCAAATTCCTCTCCTCACTTTGGGTGTCACCAGTCGGTGTCTGAACGAGCACGAAACCTGGATGTTTGAACGTTCGACACATGAACCGAAGCCAAAGCAGCGCTCAGAAGTGTTCCGGCTGCTGAGAGCGAGACAGGGCTGTGCATTAATTTGGAATTACTAATACGTCAAGTGCACAGTGGCAGGGGTGCGAGTGCGAGTGCGTGTGTGTGTGTGTGTGTGTGTGTGTGTGTGTGTGTTCCTGTCTCTGTGTGTGATATTAGAAGGTCTGTGAGCTCATCACACGTGTGTAAGCGTGCGGATCAGGGTCCACGCCTCACTGGAGGTGGGAAGTAGCTGGTTGCTATGTGAGTGTGTCAAGGCATGATGGATGCGTTTGGACAGAGGAGTGCCAGCACTGCCACAAAGCATTAGGCTCAGGGCAGCAGCGTGGAGCGTACTGGAGGCCCACACAGCCAGGCAATCACAGATATAATACTACATCACTTTCTCTCTGCGCGCACTCAAACACACGGAGGGGGAGGGGAGGTCAGCGAGAAAAGCTGGAGGGATGGAGTGTCAGAATGAATGAGGGTTCGAAGCCGCTGTCTAGGGAGTGAACATACAGTATGCCAGACAGTGAAGCCTGTCGAAGACTAACTACCAAAAAAAATAAGTGGGAACAATGCCTCGTTCAGTAACACAATCCTAACAAGTTCACAAATCTACACACATACAAAGACACACTGAAGCAGCCCCATATGCCGATGCTCCCACCTTCGCATTTCACCATGTGGATAGAGTCCTTGGGCTTCGAAAGTACACTGTTCTTTTTTTTAATGCTAATTTCCTCGTCTCCGTGCTTTTTCTAGCATTAATTGTGGTTCCATTAACTTTTTCACTTGCATAATATAATCAAAACAACTGTAAGATGTTCAAGGTCTTTTATTTACAGCTCAGTAAAGGTCTTTTATGGTCTTTCAAGGTCTTTTATTTACAGCTCTTCATTGTGTAAAATCTTCACTGACGATGTCTATTATAATGACACGCCACGTGCAGTCCATAGAAGCACAGAATAACTTTTCATTGCAGCAGCATTAATGTCTAGAATTTTTATGTAATATGCACACATACACGTGAGTGTCTGAACACCAATCAATACAGTTTTTATAGCAATTACAAAGTACACAAATATTCAGTAGGTAAAGTATATAAATGCACTGAAAGTCAGTGAAATAACCAAACAGTGCCTGAGATTTATTATTCCTGCTCACTCTTGTTTTTTTATGAGAACATATATGGTATTAGAACCAAATTAAAAGAACAATGGTAATCTAAAATAGGGTTCAACCAATATAAAAGCCGGCTGACTAGACTGAACTACAGCAAATCTAAGACCACCACTGAATAGACAATACAGCAACCATATTTAGTGGCTTGTTTTATATTATAATGCACAAAAATGACATGTGGAGTTAAATTACATTGGTCAAAACTACCAGATATACAGAACCTCTAAGATTAAGTCCCTTAAAACCAGAATTTCTGTCTGTGAGGTTCTGAGCCATATTCAGTCCAATAAGTCCATTAAGGACATGTTATTGCTGAGACGTCTGGCTACAGTGTTTCCGGTGCCCAGATGTGTTTATGTGTCTAAATCCATTTCATCCTAGACAAGATCTTGAGCGTGGCCCGAGAATACAGCAAGGAGGAGGCAGTGCAGGTGAGCCTGAAATCCCAGGGCTGTAACCTATCACGAAGCTCTCAGCTCTCCGAGGCGCCTCAAGCTGTACTCGCAGGTAGAGCAAGACATCAAAATTGCAAACCTTCCGCATATTCAGACGCGCCTGCCATGTTTCCGTCAGGCCCATTGCGGGTCGGACCCAGTGCGATGCTTCGATAATTTGTGCTATCAGTGCTTTTATGCTCTCAGGAAGGGTGCATTATGCATCCAGGTGTACGTGCTGATACAATGTTGCTCTAAGTGGCCGACAGTGACTGATTTGGACGAATACGATTAAAGTCTTAAAGAGTTTTTTTCTGCTACGACCTCATTTCTCGGTTTCTTGTTAAAAATGGGTAAAAATTCACGTCATATGATGAAACCATAACTCACAAGCCTACATGTTGCAGGCATTTGATCACACTTTTCGTGTAAACAACATAAATATACCCGGATAACAGCATTAGGAATTCATTTAGGCACAATTAATCTCAACCCACAAGTTTAATATGAAGGAGCTGGAGAAATGGGCCATATCTTTATGCTAATGTTGCCACAGGATGAGAGGCACTGTTGAGAAGTGAGTGCTTGGAAATAAAAATTTATCAGGGTTGATGTTGCTTGAGAGCCTAAATACATATTACACATGCAAATAGGCTTTATTAACGTGTGCGTCTGCTGTCGGAGAACGGCCATTTGTTGCGTGCAACTGTTCCGTGTTTTGTCTTCTCTGCCAAAAAGTCAAATGCCTAAGTGATAAGGCTTTGTGGAAAGAGAATAATTATTCAAGCTGTTTCTCACTGAATGGCACGAAAAAAAAACCCCAAAAAAACACTGGATGTGAACACTGAGTGCAAGCCTCACAAATTGCATGGAGCCATTGTGCATTTGTGAGCGTTTGTTTTCTTTTTCAGAGTGAATGGTGAAAGGGAACCCTTTCATATACAGCAAAGAAACGGATCTCAGACTCGTCTGTCTCTCAGGACTCTCAACACACACCGACCTAACAAACGGCAAAAATGAAGCTGTAACAAAGTGGCAACTGCCTTTAGAAAGCTTATTTAAAAATGATAACAAGTCTACAATAGTGTGAATAGGTAAGAACAATTTATGACAAAGTGAATGAGGAAGAAAGTTCTAAGTGGAAAGGAGAAGATAATTCTAGATCAGTGTGAACAGAAAAAAAATACATTCTAGAGCAGTTTCACATCAGTACAGATACGCTTCACTTATTATTATCCTAGCTGTCGTAAACAAATGTTAAACCTTCCATATTCACTGATTATATTTTCCTAATTGGGATTTGCAAATACGGTTTCTTTAAAACTGCAGATATCTCAATAGCATCGTGTTTCTAACGCGTGGAAGTTGTACAGAGTCAGACTCCAGAAGCGTGGGTTAGACTAGATGCATCAAGACCAAGCAGCAGAAGTGAAATCTTTCTGGCCTCAAGGCTTCTGCCTCCATTACAGAGATGACATTGGTCAGCTCGAGAACACGATGAGGTCTGTGATGTGTCTCTCCGTCGTTCGTCATCGCGCCCTTTTATAAACACGACACACATATGCCATCCTGTGTCACAGTGATGTGTCTTCGCTGTCCGGAGTGAAGCTCTGCAGAGCCTCTGTGCCGGCCCTCGCCACTTCAACTAGACAGTCAGTTCACTCTTAATTGGGTCCAAACTTGACTGTAGCTCGAATCGTAACCCAACTAAATTCTGTCCAAACGCCCCCGTCACCTCCAACTAGAGAACGAAAAATTAGCCCACTGTTAAAACCGGTCCTCCTAATGCACTTCAGCAACAGTGTCAACTATGACAGCAGTCGTTTGATCATGAAATGGAAAAATAAATGTAAAAAAAAAATAAAAAAACAGAAATCTTCAGCAGATTTAATAATCGATCAGTGCCTTCAAACAATATTCCAAAAGTTTTTGGTCTGAATAAAAATCTAGATGTCAGAATTAAAATCAGAATCAGAACACTTTATTGATCCTGAAGGAAACTGCTTATGTTACGACTGCACAGAAACACAAACACACCAATTAAAACTCAATATGAAATACAATACACTACATACACAAATGCTGGGGTACAAATACTATAGATAAATAACTTACAGTTACACAAGTAACAAATGGTGGTTAGGACTATTGTTATTACTGTAATAGAGATCAGTAGTAACTAAAAGCCATAAACGTAAACGAATAGGGAAATATTTTAGCATGCGCTCCTTTTATTTCGATGAAGCAGAAGCAGACTTCGCGTAGTGAAACGGAGCAGTTTTCGCTCTGGACTTGCTGACTGAAGGCAGGCTTGCCCGGCTGCATTAACATGTAAATGGGAAACAAACAAAAGGGGCCGGTGCATGGCGCGGTTAATTGGGCCGGACGCCGGGAGCAGCGGAGCCCCTTCCCCGGGGAGCCCGGCTGCGCTGTGCTGCGCTGCACTTTCTGCCCCTGCTCTGCCATTAAAAGCAGCACGTCCGGTTCCATTACCCATCAGGTGCCATGCCAGGTTGCACTCCATGCTTGACCAACTCCTGCTCCACTCTGGGCCTTTTAACCCTAATTGGCAGTCCGAGGCCCGGCTCCCGCGAGTGCCCGTGGCCTTTTGCCGAGCGCGGGCAGAGAGAGAGGAAGTCTGGCCTGGGGCGGCCGCTGGCCGTTCATGCACCCAGCATGCACATATTATAAATGTCTGATGGGCTGCAGACTGAGATCAGCCAACAATCAGCACTTAGAGCTTCCAAGGTCCAGCAGAAAGTGGAAAAAAAAAAACGCTACCTTTGCATCTCGGCGTCTGAAAGGAAAAGAACTCAACTAAATGCCTATTCCACAAACTGCCATTTAAACCAAAAAGACAAAAACATTTATTGGTACTGCGCTAGAGTGTACGCAATACAAAGTTTTACAGTTTCAGTCCGTGGCAGCCATCCATGGCAGAGGCGGTTTGGCAGAAGACGGGCTTTTTGTTGTCATAATAGGTTGTTGACAATTAAAAAAAGAAAAAGAAAAAAAAAAGAAAAAGAAAAACGAACGCTTATGTTGGAAAAAAATAAAAAATATCGAGCAAAATTAGCCTAATTGAAACTAGCCAATGCCTGAAAAACTGTGGGGCTTTTAATTTTCGCAAATACCTCAGTTGTACTTTTGCAGATATAATGCCATCCCAAAGGACTTCTGGAAGTTTTGGACTGCAGAAAGCAGGCTCATTAAGCAAAAGGGAGAGAGAGAGAGAGAGAGAGGGAGAGACAGGGAGAGAGAGAGAGAGGGAGAGAGAGAGAGAGGGAGAGAGAGGGAGAGAGAGAGAGAGAGAGAGAGAGAGAGAGAGAGAGAGAGAGAGAGAGAG
>JBBJLS010000036.1:16366355-16398829 GCA_037577275.1 Bryconaethiops microstoma | reverse complement strand
ACACACACACACACACACACACACACACACACACACACATATATATATATATATATATATATATATATATATATTAGTGCTGGGTACGTTAACACGTTTTACTTAAGGCTGACAATTTTTTTTGTTTGGTTTTTCTTAATTCTTTTTATTTTGAAAGTTTGTTGCTTTTTTTGGGCTCGCGAGTGGGCGGAGCATGCAGCTCTAGGACTTGCCTGGTTTTTGCAGGGTCAGGCGTCTCATTATTGGGACACCTGACCATTACACCAACAGGGACTGAGACTGCATTCAGATACATAGACTTTGATATGGAGTTGGTTCCTCTTTACAGCTGCTATAATGCTCTGAGGGGAACTTGTTTTTCTATAACAAACTAGATAAAACGTGAATGCCCTGTAGTGGCAAGTAGCTTTGTTTTCATATATGATTTGATTTCATTACTGTTTAGATTTAGAAATATTTGAACTGCAGCTGTGTAACAGTGTCAAAGATAGTGTTATAGACAACAGTCTTAAAGACAACATAAATTTCCCACTTGTGGGACTAATAAAAGCTTATCTTATCTTAAAGGGAAAATTGCTGTTAAAAAGCTCCTCATTTGTTTAAAACTTTTGCAAACCAAATGTTCTTGCACTTTTGTTCATGTAGCAGTTGTCAAGAATTCACTATGACGACTTTAATTGGTCATACCTATCATCACAGCAGTACTTTAAAAATAAAAGTGTGCCACACACTACTTTTGAATGAATTATAACAAAATATAGCAGTATAACAGAAAACCATTACCAACTTGTTCACTATGTACACTGAACAGCCACAACAGTAAAACCACTTGCCCAGTATTGTGTAGGTCCCGCTTGTGCCACCACAACAGCTCAGAATCATGGATTTCCACAACCTCTGAAGGTATGCTTTGGTATTCGGCACCAAGACATTAGCAGAAGATCCTTTATGTTCTGTAAATTGTGAGGTGGGGCCTACATGGATAGGATATGCACATCCAGCACATCCCACAGATGCTCAATCGAATTAAGATCTGAGGACATTGGAGGCCAATTCAACACCTTAAACTGTGTCATGTTCCACAAACAATTCCTGAACATTGTCTGCACTTTGACATGACACATTATTCTCCTGAAAGACGTCATTGTCATTAGGGAATACGATTGAAAGGGTCTATTTTGTCTGCAATGATGTTTAGGTATGTGGTACATGTCAAAGTAACATCAACCTAAATGCCAGGACTAAAGTTTTCCCAGCAGATCATTGTCCAGAGCATCACACTGCCTCCTCAGGTTTGCATTTCTGTGATAGTACGTCCTCGTGTCCCCTTCTTCTCCACACACATACCTGGCCATCAACATAATGTAAAAGAAAACATGATTAATCAGACCACACCACCTTTTTCCATTATTCCATGATCCGTTTTTTCTACTCACATGCTAGCTTAAGCTCCCCATATGCAACAGACTGACCACAGACATTTGCTTTGAATGTATTTGGAAAAATGATTGAACAATTGCTTTGACATGCATATACAATAAAATGTTTGTATTTTTTGTCACGGAGTCTTATTGTGTTTTCATCAGAAAACCACGTCTACCTGTATTAATTTACAGGGTGCTTTCGCCACTCGCAGCGTCTACCCTATAGGTCTGTGCGTTTGGGAGCCAAAGGAACAGGATCTTCTTAGTGATCTAATCCAAATGATCCGACTCATTAAAAAGAGCCGAAATTCCCTTAACTAATCATGTGATAGTGTATAAGGAACGGCAGACTTGGGTTCAGCGTATCTGCACATTATGAGATTTCACTTTTTTCATACTTTTATTTTAATTTCTCTTGGTTTTGAGAGACGATCGCCACTGGTGACTGAAATGAAAAAAATAGTCGCAAAACAAAAAAATCTATTCGCATTCGCAACCATTTTAGTTGCCATCTGGAGCCCTGCTAGTTGTCCTTCCGTGGACAGCTTTTGGTAGGTTATTATCAACCTTGCCAGTTTGGCCCTTGTCCAAGTTACTCTTGACCATTTTTCGAACTTCCAACATGTCAACTTCAAGAACTGACTCTTCACTTGATACTAACTTGGCTTCACCTAATATCTCTCACCCGTTGACAAATACAAGCAGATATACAGATATTCAATTTTATTCACTTCATCTGTCAGTGGTTTCAGTGTTGTGGCTGTTGTGGTGTATACAATTTGAAACCAGTGTCACACATGTCTCACAATTTCAGATTACACTTTGATTACAGTGTAATGAGTATATATTTCATTCATTGTAACATTTTTATTTCAGTTTTGGTATCCCATAGACACACACATACATACACAAGGACACACACACAAAAACTCAAAGAGTCTACTGCGTTTTATAAGAAGAACATAGAAAACATCTGAACACATTTTGAAGCTCCATAACATTTAAGCATGTATCAATTTATCAAGACTTAAAATATAGTCTAAATAAACCCAATAACCCAGTATACTCTGTGGTATAAATACTATAGAAAAATAAGCTACTGCTAAGTAATTTACTAGTAACCCAAATAGTGGTTTGGGGTTGTTTTCTATGTTCCATTATTGTAGGTTATTATAAGGCCTTTCAGAGGAAACCTGCACTTCACCTCTCAAAATGGTCATAAACTAAATAATCAGTGATACTAGGGAGCTTTAGTCTGTGTTTAAGTCTGAAACTAAAAGGGGGATAGAGTGAGGAAATGGGCTAAAAGTGCCTGACTGACAAAACTTCCCATTCTAATTGTACTTGTTGTGAACCTCCTCCGCAAAAGCTCCTGCTGAGCTCTGCAGGGGACAGAGAGAGAGAGAGGGAGAGAGAGAGACTAGTGGGAATAGTTAAAACCAAGTAAAGACAGAAAACAGCTGAACAGCTGGCGTGAGAGAGAACCGAGCGTGTTTATGTTGTGTGTTATGTTGGACTGAAACCTTCACACCAGGGACTTCAGAGGAAGAAGGAGAACTATAACAGTGAGCTCGTAGACTGTTCCTGTATGTTAGGATCAACACAAACATCATCATGTTCTGTGCTGTTAACTACCAGAGAGACCAACCCACAAAGAAGACACAGCAACTCTCTTGTCCTGCTGCATCCTATCACAGACATCCTTCATTCAGAGAAGTGCTGATACCATCACTTAACCTCATTACGGTCACATTTCAACTTGATTGACTGACTTACTGCTCAAGGTTAGTGCTGCTTTCTAATTTACTGTAGGTACGTTTCATTGTGTGACTAGTAAAAAAAGATCTTGATTTTGTGTCAGGAAAATGTTTTGGGTAAGTATGTGGTCTTTGTGGTTTATTTGGTTCTCATCGCATCATTTTTTGCGTGTAAAACACAGTCAAAGTTATTCCTAAAAACAAACTATTTGGAAAAAATCAATATGGTGCCTTTAAAAAAGTGCAAAATTTGTTTTTATAATTTTATTGTAAAATATAACCAAAAATGAATGATTTTCTTTTTTAAAAAAGAACAGTTTTTAAAAAGGTGCCACAAAGGGTTCCTTGAGCGATGCCAAAGAAGAACCCTTTTGCTTCCCTAAAGACACGTTTTATAATGCAATTCTGCGTTTTTGAACACAGTATCTGTCATAATATTGTATTCAGTCAAACATAAACTGCACTAAATGTCTTGTCCTGTTCTTTTGTTGCTCTTATGTTTTTCCTACACTGTTTACCTTGTTCTCTTTTCACTCTGTGCATTTTGTTGTGTCTGCACTTTTGCAGTCTTGTGGTGTTTGTTTCTGTTCTTGTGTTGCTCCATGGTCCTGGTGGAGTGTTGTTTGGTTTCAATGTGTCCTGAGCAATGGCTGGAATGACAATAAACCTACCTGACTTGTATGGGTGTAACATACTGTAAATGATCTTTATCAATACAGCAATTCTTTCTAGAGCCTATGCATTATGTTGAGGTCTTAAAAACTTTAAAAAGAAAACACACACACACCTCATTTGCATAAATGGTTCACCAAATAACCATTCACCAAGGGTTCTTTAGTTCTACTATGGCATCATGTAAAGAACCCTTTTTGGTGCATTATTTTTGGGAGTGTATGCAAAGAGAGATGTGCTTGTCTAGCAGAAGATCTGTTGATATTACTCGGTGGACAGATTTAGTTTAAAGCCACAGATAGACTCTGAAAAACCAAATAGGATGCTTAGTCATTTCAGACCTTTGATGCCTTTCCGGTCTTGTGTTGTGCATCTCTGGCTTTAGTCTGTTGAGATAGTAGTCCAAGCTCCAGGACTTTGTAGCTTATCTGATGTGGTAGTGGTGTTGTGAAGTGGACAGCCTGAATCTTTATGGCCTTTGCATCTTGAAAGTGCATAAAGTCTACTGAATTGCTAGTAAACAAACACTAGTTCAATCTCCTTGTATGTGTTGTACTAGTGAAACTGTTTATGTGGTCTGTTCATAATCATCACAAATCAAGTGGTAGCACTTCACAATAACATAAGGTAAAAAAGTTAATTAAAATTAGTTTATTACTGCTTGTTGATAACATAATTAAAAACAGCAACATTGACCTGCTATGTCTAAAGACTACTGGGAAAGACCAAGTAAATAAGTGACTAGCAAACACATTGACAATTGACAGGTCAACACTTCACTTATATGTTTATGACCTTACTGGTAATCATGAATAAAAACTTATGAATTCATTTATAAGCCCATTATAAGGGCAGTCTTACTCTAACAATGTATTTGAATCTGCCCTGAGCTGCACTATGCATATTGGCTGGTGTTTGGTTAGATGGGGATTTTATTGGTTAAGAATGAGTTAAGTGTAACCACAGCATAACCTTTTCTTTAGCTGTAGCGAGGAGGGTGTTTAAATGGTTAGTGATGGGAAATTTGATTCTGTTTACCAAACCATTTCTTTTGTAGTTTCTGTTTCACAGAACTGAAGTGCTTAAAAGATGAATGAGGCAATCTTATGTGAATGAGGAACTCTTTAAAGAGAAATTAAAGAATGAGTGACTGGAGTATTGTCCTCCACTACTGACTAAAGTACCTGAATACTGGCATGTTATATCACTAAGCTGAGTAAAACCAACTGACAGCTTGTAACCAGGGAGCCCATTTATAGTACCATCCTGAAGACCTAGACCAACCTTGCACACATTGATTCAGTGGGACGTTCTTCATACTACAGGATGAAGATGTTCTAAGATAAGGTCTACTGAAGTTCCATATGAAGCAGCATGCAAAATTTGTATGTGCTGTAAAAACCTTTAATTGAACTTATTATTAAAGCAAGCCTTTATTGCACTGGTTAAAGTTTGGACAGCAATTGAGGGAGCAGTTTGGTTGCAAGCAAAGTGAGACAAGTTGCAACATGTTGTACCAACATTACGGTTTGATGGGTGTTTGCAGACTTGTTCTCACTTACTGCAGACCTCTGCTTCAAAAAACACTGTGGTGTAAAAGGTGTAAATAATTTTTACTTTATTAATAAGTTTTACTTTATTAATGGATGGAAATATTTGTTTACCTTGTATCAAACCACACTTTAAAGCACATTATTTACCAAACGGATCTTTTTTAGACCAGCTAATAGGAATTAGAACTGTGTGAGCTATCAGTAAATGAACAGCCCCACTAATGTGACTATTAGTTTTCAAACCAAGAAATACATGGGTGACCAGTGTACAAACCATGTTGAGTTTTCTAGTAGGGACACCATACATCCCACTGCCCATTGTTTTGTGTCAGAATATCCAGAATAGCCAATTAAGATCTTTAATTCCCTATTAAATCTGGCTAGCATTGAAAAACACTTGTAGCTAGTTGTCTTGTTGGTGCAAGCAGGGAGGACGCAACTGCGAGAGAACTTCAGAAACAGAAGTGTTTAAACTTAGAACAAGGTGCGAGCATAATGAGCTCAGAACGAAGTCCACAAACTGAAATGGTGCTTTGATCCAATCACTGAAGTCCTTCCACTCTCCGCCGGGGAGGGGTTTCGAAGGGACACGGTCAGCTGGGCTGCTGAGACAGTCCCGGTGCATTTAGTCACACTCACAGGTGACCAGTAGTATTCAGCTCCACAAGGGGGGATCCCCGCAAACAGGCTGGGCAGCTCAACCAGTCATGTCTGTGGGGGAAACAGAGAACAGACACACAAAGAGGGAGGGAGACAATCACCGTCATCTGCGATAGTCTGTAGCAGCCTTAGCCTTGGCTTCAGTTCTCAGGCACAGTCCGCGATCCGCCTGCCACACTGAAGCGCGAGCCAAGGGGAGGAGAGCAGATGGTTTAGAGACCAAGTCCGTGCAGAAGCGCTAGTGAGGGTTGGTGATGGGTGACCGCACGGGAAGGGACTTGTGTACTAGTACTCTGGTGACGGAGGCTGCTGGGGGCAGCCCAGACAAGACAGCAGTTTGCCTTTCAGAAGTTCAGAAATTTATATCTGAGGTCCACAGCTATTCTCTCTAAAAACTGACTGCATTGACAAATCTGAAAAAAAAAATGCTACTTTAACCCCTGGCTTTTATGAACAATATGTTTTGTATGACAGCTATAACCTCATGTAATACCTGTCCCAAGAATTTCAAAGAATTTTGTTTCTTTACTGCCTTCCTTGTAGTCTCTAGATGACAATTTTACCCAATACATTTTCTATTACATGGATGGACATTTGTAAAGAAATGTGGACAAATAAAAGCAGCAAGACTGCAACATGGTTGCTTTACTGGACTTATTATTGCAAACTTAATTTTCAACATACAAACATAAGGTGAACCCAGTGCTGTTTTTTTCAATGCTGTCATTCAGCAGTACCTAGATTACTGGATGTGCACAGTTTTGCTTCTACTGAACTGTTTCTCTTGAGAGTTCAGAGGAAGTTAACATGACTCAACAACTACGTGGAACATCTTAATACTAAACATGGTGAAGATCACAGCCCTAATTCAATAATGTTGACATTTTCATATACAGCAGTAACAGATGGCCACAATACTGGATGGGAGAGCTAAAAGCAATAACACCTTTGAGAGCCCCCTTCTAGCAATAATAAAGCAGAAAAGAAATGAGCTGTCTAGCAAGCTATTGTTCACAATAAAATATTGTGCATTTCATTGTGAATATTTCACAGCAGATCTGCACTTTTGATCAACTTCCACATTAACAGAACATTACAAGTTTTAATGTAATCTGAAGGATGAACAATAGGCCTTAAAGATGAATTACAAGAAATTATAGGCCTTAAAGATCCATATTAAAAACCTCCAGATATCCACAGCTGCTATATTACTATTGTCAGCTAACTTACTATTAAGCAGACTTGTTCTCACTTACTGCAGACCTCTGCTTAAAAAACCACTCAAAGGTGTGAACAATTTAGTATAAGTCTTGTTTCATTCATGGGTAGAAAATGTTTATTATCTCCCACCCCATGCAGGAGACTCTGACAGCACTGAGCAGCTCCTTCAGTGGCAGGCACCCACGACATGGGACGGAGAGATTCCACAGATCTTTCCTTCCAACCGCTGTCAGACTCTACAACAAAGACTTTGCAGATGACCACACATGCACAAACAAACAAACACACACATCCAATACACCACGGTAGTTATGTGCATTATGATCTGAGTGCAAAATGTGCAATTTAAAACATGCAATTTTTCTGGTGCAATTCTACTGTTATTGTCAATGCCTGTCACTCCAATGTGTACATGTATGTGTGTGTGTATGTGTGTGTATCTACAGTGCTCTCATACTTCCTTATATATCCACTAATATATAATATATATATATATATATGCACTCATTGTGTACATACATATCAATATTAGTCTACATTTAGTCTACATATAGTCTACATATACATATGTATATATTTTATAAAACAGATATTATTTTATATTTCTTGTATCGAGTACATTTTATACTGTACTGCTGGTATAGTATTTTATTTTATTCTATTCTATCTATTGTTTCTTACTTTGGCTCCTATCTTTGTACTGTCCACTTTCTGCCATGATGAAGCAAATTTCCCACTTGTGGGCCTAATAAAGGTTTATTTTGTCTTTATCTTATCTTATCTTATCTCAATTAAAAATTGATTAAACATTGTCATGTAAGAACAAGCTTATCACTTGATTGTGTCTGACTCCCAATATAAACAAA
The DNA here is from genome assembly GCA_037577275.1 of Bryconaethiops microstoma. Taxonomy (NCBI): domain Eukaryota; kingdom Metazoa; phylum Chordata; class Actinopteri; order Characiformes; family Alestidae; genus Bryconaethiops; species Bryconaethiops microstoma. The sequence goes on along the minus strand of JBBJLS010000036.1, from coordinate 16,390,676 downwards.
AATGTAACTATTCAAAAGTGTATATCCATATTTTATGGCTTTGAGCAAGACAATCAGTTAAGCAAGTGTGTGAAGCAGGGTGTTGTGAGTCTAAAAAAGGTGGCCTAAATAAAAAATACATCTAGTGGGCATTTCACTATGAGTGACATGTCACATACTGCTGAACTTGAAATCAGGTTATGTGTATTTACAGATTGGACTTGATGTAGATCAGCCAATTCTAATTTTTCTTAGGATGTGTCAGTGGTGTTTTTGCTCTTAGTTGCACAAGAGTCCAAATAAATGAACTTCTATTTATCTGTTAATAGCAAGTGAAACAATGTGGATGCCAAAAATGAGGTCTTAGTGGTACTAGCCCATTTATACAAGCTGCACCTGATGTACAGTAACTACCAGTGTAGTTTTTGGGATGTTTTATTGACTTTTATTGAGCTTTAAGCTGTACTTTTGATGTACAATGATGAAGAAACAACTTGCATAATTTACCACTGATCGGGTTAGGCGTTGTTGCTACTAAGAAAAATGTGTATTATACATACAGCAGTTTATTAGCTACAAATTTACCTCTTACTTTCGCTTACTGGCCATTTTATTAGAAACAACTCCCATTTAAATGTATTTTGTAGGTATTTATGCTCATATTCACCTATTAAACTGGCATCTAAGTGTATATTCAGTGTATACATACCTCTTATACTGCAGTATCGTCATACATTTTATCCATACACTGCCATTTCTTCACATTAATTTGAATGGTGTTTTTCAGGTATGAACTACAGCAACACTGCTCACACTCCCAGCTGCGGAAGTCAACCTGCTGGGAACAGGACAGACTTCAGCAGTGTGTTCACTCAGCAGGTCCTTCCTGTGCTCTATGCTCTGATCTGCGCAGGTGGTCTGATTTTGAATGGCTTGGCTGCGTGGATCTTCCTTCGGGTACCCAGCACGTCTGGTATGGTGGTCTACCTAAAGAACATGGTGGTGGCTGATTTCCTGATGCTACTATCCTTCCCATGGCGCGTGGCCAGTGACTTGGGCTTGGGTGACTGGCGGATGAGGCTGGTTGTGTGCCGCTACACGGCTGTGCTTTTCTACCTTAGCATGTACACAGGCATTGCGTTCATGAGCCTCATAAGTCTGGAGCGCTACGTCAAAATCGTCAGGGCTTCCACATCTTCTTCATCTCGCCTTTGCCCCTCTCATGCCTCCTCCCTTTTGCAGCGTGTGCCAATGGCCAGAGCGTTGGCCCTCCTGGTTTGGGTCTTGCTGCTGATCTGCATGCTGCCCAACACGTTGTTGACCAATCGCCCTGCGGCTGAGGGCTGCTCGTGCATGGAGCTAAAGAGCACGCTTGGCCGCCGCTGGCATGAAGTTTCGGCCCACCTCATTGTGGCCATCTTCTGGCTGACCCTCATTCTCATGGCCTTCTGCTATACCTCCATTGCCCACCACGTGTACCGCTCCTACCAAAGAGTACACCGGGATGGCAGTTATGCAGGCCGCAAGTCCAACCGCAGCATCCTCAGTCTGCTGGCTGTGTTTTTTATCTGTTTTGTTCCCTACCACGTGTGTCGTGTGCCCTATACGCTGAGTCAGCGGCCAGGCGTCACGTTTAGCACACACACACGCTTCCACCTCTTCCAAGCCAAGGAGGCCACACTTTTCCTGTCAGCCCTTAATGTGTGTCTGGACCCCATCATCTACTTCCTCATGTGCAAGACGTTCCGAGAGTCACTGCTGCATAAGCTGTCTACTGCAGAAGGCAAGAACAGGAGGCCCTCTGTGACCAATGGACTCAGTGTCAGTAATTTGTAGAAGATAACTGGACTATCTATACTTACAGATGCGTTTGAGTGCTGTAAAGTTGGACAAGCTAAATATAATGTTGGCAAAAAAATCTATTCAGAATGTCCAAAAAGCAAGCGAGTATATTAGGTTGTGTCACAAAGCATGTAGTACGTCTACACTGGAAATGTCAAGTAAAGTCACAGTTGTTCATAATAAGTACATTAGCTTCTAGCTATAGAGAGGTAAATGCTTCTAATGGAAGTAAAGAAGCTGTCCAGCTTTTGGACAGTAATTAAGGAAAATTAATTATTCTCACATTTTAGTAGCATAAGTAACAAAATGCTGTCCAGTTTTGGTTTGGATCAGTAATGGAATGTCTATAAAAGGATTTAACCTCACATTTAACATCGTGAGTAGTAGTGTAAATAATATTGTTTTTTATGTTTTGTTGTATATAATTTGAACCAACTGACCATCAGAAATGGTTCAAAATTACTTAGAAAAATATTTTTATATTAGCTTTCATATGTTGTGATATTGACTTCCATTGTAAGTCCTTCCACTGTGAAGTTACCATTTTGGAGATACAAGGTTTTGTTCTGACAGAACTGATACAATTAAAATAACATCTTATTAGTGGCCTGTTTCATCTACTAGTTAACAGTGAAGTCCACTTAAAAGGCAATTAATAACAAAAAACTAGTGGTACATGCTTACCTGAAACACTCTAGCAGTTTCCTTCCAAATGGTCTTTTAAGTTTTAAGAAATTCTGTAGGAGAGTTGCAGTTCCTTCTTTTCTACATCACCTTCTTCTTCTTCTTCTTCTTTTAGGTATAATCTTAGCATGAGGCTGTCAAATATAGACATGGGCAATTCAGTACTGAAGTACTGAAACTTCAGATTCTGTAGTTTCTTTTTGAGAATTGATTCTCTCGTGAAAATATCCAGTCCTGGTGTTTTATTCCAGCAGTAAATAGCTTTTTCACAAAAAACTGTTGTGCATTACATTTTGTTACATAACAATTTTGTTCTTCAAAGCTTTAACAAAACAACACATTTGTGGGAGGAGAAAAGATCAACTTCAACTGTCACTCTACTTTCCAGGGCTGACTAAAGGAGTGTGGGCTCTACTTATGAGTTCGTTGGTGCTCTGTGGTTAAATTCAGCCTGAAGTTACAATTTTTATTACACGATTCTCACAATTATATTGGTGCAAACCAATACAATTGTATATCAATTGTTTTTCAAACAATTAAAATACTTAATGATTAAAATTAACTTTTGATTGAACTTGCTTGACACATCCACATTGCTGCCTACTATGAACCAATTAGTAGGTCTGTGCCTTTTCTACCAAATTCAAATATATTTTAATGAATTTGTTAAAAGTTATTTCCACCTTAAAGAATTATTTTTTACCTTTTATTATTGTGTAGTTCAAAGCAGCTTTACTGTGTATTTTCCCAACAAAAGGGCAGCTACCCACACACACCTTAGCTGCCTTGCACATTTCATGTGAATATAAAAGGGCTAAAGGAGAGATTTTAAAGAAGAGTCTGACGGTCATCCGTTTGCATACAAGAAGAGGAAAGTCAAGCATTTAGCAATTAGTCCTGGATTTTTTAAATCCACAGTGTTTTTTCTTTTTTCTTCCACTGTAAGAAGATGACTCAGCACTGTAGGATGTACTACTGTTACTGAGAAAGGGACAAAAAATTTGCCCTAGAACTGGACATCTAAGACATGGACTTAGGTTCTGTGTACTGAGGAGCATAAATCTGCAATTGTACTTGGACTGTGATGGGCAGAAATTTGGAGGTGTTCACAAAAATGGAAACTGATAAATAAAACTAATTCTCTCAAACCGAATGGAAGACATGAAAAAAGAGGATGAACTCAACTGAACACTGAAAAATGTGAAAAAAAAAAAATTTACTTGAGGCGTGTATTCAATTTTCTGTTAATTTTTTTTTCTGATGCTGAAACCCTTGTTGTTTCTGAATTTTGCACAGTAAAAATGTATCTTACAGACATAACAGTATCAGTCGGACACAAACATATTTTAAAGAGTGTAAATATTTGTGGAGTTAGTTATTTATGATGTAATACTGATTCTTTCATCATCATTAACTACTTTTTTTGCATTGGCTTCACAAACAGTCTTTTAGAACAGATAGTAGTTTGGTTTATGGTCAGCAACCATAAGAGAGAGAGAGATCAGAAATAAAATGAATGTATCTGTTGACTATTCTGGCTTTTTATTCTGCCGAGCCTGCTGTAGCGTGTCGTGACTGCTGCGTTTAAACAATTTCCTCCGGGATAAATAAAGTTTTCTGATTCAGATTCTGATTCTGATTCAATGCCAAACTTCTGGCTGGAACATGGGTAAATGGAGAGGGAGGGGGAAACACTGCATGATACAACAAATCAAATCATGAAGGAAATGATTTACATCTCTGCAAACAAAGCAGCATATTTAGTCTGCTTTTGATACTACTTTTTATTGTGAGTTTTTTTGTGCTCTGACTTAAGTTCAATCTTCAGCCCAGGCAAGTTTGTGCAATGGTCCTCTACCACTCTGTTCATACATACACGTACCTACTCATGTTGGAGCTGTTAAAACTAGTTTACTGTATGACAGGCTATTTAACAAATTGGTGTAAGGTTTTGCATGCAACCTGATGCCCTTTTTACTTGCTTTCAGATTGTTTATTAGGGAATTAGACCTGGATTTTTATAAAGCTGGATTTTTTTTTTTCTGCTGGCTGTTGTTAAAACCACTAAACTGAAGTACAGTAAAGTGAAGAGAAATGAATGAGGATAGAGAAACAGAAAGAGGAAATGACAGACAAATGGAAGACTTATTGAGTGGATCTTTCACTCGTGACACTGGCATGACAGCAACAGGAAGACAATAAAGAGGAAAAATAAGAGGAGCAGACAGGCGAGGGACAGCAGTGATTTGTGTGCAAATTTCTGTCCCAGTTTGCCTCATGATCTCCAAAAAAAGGAGAAGCCAAAATGAGATTAAATCCTTCATTGACTAAAAAGCCAGAATAGTCAACAGATACATTTATTTTGTTTCTGATCTCTCTAGCAGTCTGTTTTCCCCAAATTTATCAAACTGATCTCAAAATCTCTGACCACTGAGCTACTGCATAAGCAACATGATATAACAGCTATATAAAATCTGAACAGAGTGTCTGATTATAAATTACATTTACTCAATAACATGTACTTCTGTAAAATAATGGAATTGTATGTTCCTGAGTGGTCTTAAATGATAATACTTTTAATTCTGTGTAATCTGCTTACTTAGAATTTCACATTTAGCTGCTAATTTCTTCCTTGTGTTTAGTGTCACTGCTAGGTTGTGCAGTTATGTATAAATTGAGCCTTCCGACTTTTGAAATGTATCATTGTAATTTTGACTAAAAGAATCCAGAAGAGCTGCACAAAACTTTTTCTGCGCTGAGAGAAGCCATGTGTGTGTGTGTGTATTAAAACTTTTATTTTTACTTCCTGAAAGACTTTCAAAGACTCTCATTTTCAGTCCAGTCCCTGAACCTGACCAGTTTCAGAGGAATGATTTTTTGTTGGTTCAGATACACAATGACCTACATATGAATTGTTTAAAAATAACAAAGCACATCTATCTTATAGCCTGAAACAGGTGCAGATGATTCCAGATCCTGGTGGTGCTGAATGCTGAGTGGCTGGAACACCTTTATCTAGGTACTGTGTATCTTTGTGCACTTTGCAGCCTGTCACAGTAAAACATTTATTTCCATTTGTTTAGTCTATTCCATATGCTAAAGCTAAGACAGTGTTACATGCATAAAATAGTATGTTTGCACCAATAAGGTGATTCAAAGTAATGTGTACATAAGACATCTAAAGATTTCATACTAATACATTCACATGAATAAATATCACAATGCTGACACCCTGCGTCTCGCTGCGGAACTGCTGCTGGAATGCAGACTAAGGGCCTGTACTACGAAGCGCATTTAACTCACTCTGACTTAACTCGAGGTTAAACCTCGCGTTTGACTAATCGAGATTGCTCCCATGCACTATACCATGCAAATCACATGGTATGAAAGTCTAATGCATGGCAACTATCTGTAGTTGGAAGTGAATATCAGGAATGGAATGAGTAAAAATGTATATCAGGGAAAACTACCTGAGAAGAAGACGCTTCCCCATCAGGTTTGAAAAGAGCAGGAGCAGACACACTGAAGACAGGCTTCCATGAAAGTAAAAAAGCAAGACTTACCTGAAAAAGTGAGACTTGAACTAGGCCATCTCCCAAGTAAGCCTCAAGTCGTTCCACTAAAGTAGTTCAGGCTTTTCCAATCAAGGCTAATTCAAGATAGACTTGCATAGTCTCACTTAGTGCATGCACCCGAGATATTTAAGGAGCCCAAATTAATCGATGGTCGCGACGTAGATGAAATGATGCAAAACGAGAGCAGCGCCTTTTTCCCCCTTTCTTTTTCAACAGAAGAACCACCTGGCCATCAGGCCCTTTTCTCTATTGGCTTCATATGTTAGTTTTACTTTATAGTGTAACTTTTTATTCTCCATAAAGTACTTTCAATTGCATTTTGTCGTTCCATGTTACTAATAGACAAATTGATTTATCTACGTGACTTAGCAGTGGTCTAGAAAATTCAATTTCAGCCTATGTGTAACCCCCATGACTACAAAGACTTTAGGTTGTTAAATACAGCCCTACTGACTTAGACGTGTTTGATCTCCACTGACTCTCTTGCCTATTCATTGACTTGAATATCCATCCTTCATTATTACATCTCAATAGGAGAGAAGAACCTGGCAGCAAGTGAAAACTAAATATATAAATATCTTCCACAGTGGTAAGTATCTTATGAAAAAATGTCAGTTTGATCACAATAGTTTACAAAATTCATAAATGTAATTGTAGCCACTAAGAAAATGAGCCAGGCCGCTGCTACTGGCTGGGGGCCTCCACCTGAGGACCTCGCACTGAGCTTCAATAAAGGACGGCCTCAGGTGGAAGGAGTAAAAGGGGGGGGTATCAAGAGAGATCATCCCCTCAGGTGCCTGGGAAAAATATGTAGAAGGTATTGTCCATTTCTTTTCCTCTAGGTGTCCAACCCTTAATAGTGATATCTGATAACTGGTAGTATGCCTGTCTCTGCAGTGAGAGGAGATGTAATATTTCTGGCTGAACCCACAGCCATCAGTCCATGAGACTCTTGACCCATGTGTAAGTATGTAATGTTTTTGTTTTAAATAAAGGATAGTGTCAAGCAATTTGTGTCTGTTGCTTCAGAAACTTCACTATTCCTCATTCTGCAGTTTGATGGTGCCAGTATATCTAGTACATTACAGTCTGAAGAATTTATTAACAATATACCTTACTGCAGGATTAAACCAGACCACTTCAGGAAGGAGTGAAGTGAGTAAGTACTACTTATTATAACCAGCATACTAAATTTCTGTGTGACCCATTATCCCTTGTCACAGGATATATGTGCCCTTTATAAAAGAAAGATGCTCCTGTCTGTTGAAAGGGAGAAGCTAGACATTGAATAAAAAAAGCTTCTGATAAAACATACATTAGACATCAAGAAACTAGAGAAGGATGTAAATACACAAACCACAAAGTCATATAGTTTGAACAGAGTTTAATTGTCTGTTCTCTCTCTACAGCTTCAAATAAATAAAAAAAATTCTCCATTTTCAGCATGTTTTTTTTTTTTTCTTTTTAAATTCAGAATGGTGGAGGCGTTACCATCACCAGTGGCTGTCAAATAGGAGTCTCTATAAAGTTCCTCACACTCCTTCCATCTGTTCCCTCTTCAGGAGCAGGATTTTCCTCCCACTGCTCCTCCGCCATCGGCGTGGGCGTCTCTCCCGGCGTATTGTATAGAACTACACAATATTTCCGTCTGGCTTTACTCTCATGCCTATCAGAAATATGTTAGCCTGAAAAGTTGGTCTAAAATAAATGTGGTGCGTATCAATGTTGAACCTCAACTTTTGTTGGCCAGAGATCATCTGGATTTGTGCCTTTGTTCTGCTGTGGGCGGTGTTACATGCCTTCTCTGCCTCAGTCTGAGGTTCTGGGTAAGGGGCTAAAAGGTATGGCAGGCAGGCCTAACTCCTGTCCCCAAGCAGGACTCCATTAAACTCTCCTGTAGAAGAAAGTATTACTGTGTATAACAGAAGACACCCCCAACATGAAAGTCCCTGAAGACCCTTGGAGCTGGTGGTCTGAATGCCCTTTGGATTATTGGTGCACGCTCCTCCACAGGGGTCTTCTGGACAGGCCATACTTGTGTCTTTCTTCTTTCTGCTGACTCTCCAGGCAGGGGTCGGTCTCACTCAGTGCTGCTTAAATAGGCCTGACCTTAATTTAATTAATTAATTTATTAACCTTTATAGTCACACCTGAACACACCACGGCACAATGTGAACAATGTGAAATTGTTTCTCTGCATTTTAACCCATTCACCAAGTGAAGCAGGGGGCTGCCGCCAGCGAGGGGCGCCGGGGAGGAGTGTGTGGGGACGGTACCTTACTCAAGGGAACCTCAGTGGTGACACGAGCAGTTGGGATTCGAACCCCCAACCTTCTGATTGCAAGGCCTATACGCTAACCACTAGGCAACCCACTAGTAATAATTTTAAATGTAATATTTTTTAAATAATAAAGCATTTTATGTTCTTATTATTAGTATACATTATAATTTCTGATTTACTATGTTGCATTTATTGTTTGACATTTGCAATGCTATAAGTGTTTAATATTTTAATGCCATGAAAATGCTGAGACGTTTATAGTCCCTTTTTTTAGTGAGTAGAGAAAGCAGGGAATTCTCATGACGGAACGATCTCTCGGGAATCCGTTTCCACACGTCCCACATTCTTTGAGACGAAGCTAGACTAAGCGAGAACTTTAACCCGGTCCGGACCAGACTTGTTCTCCTGTGTAAGTTACCATGGAAACACAGCGGGGATTCGTTTTAAACCGCGTTTACGGAACCGAACTCCCACTTAACTAAGTGAGACTTTTCGGAGTAAGCCAGACTTTCCCGTAATCCAGTTTCGTGGAATAACCCCAGCACTACCAAGTTAGCCTGGGTTAGGTACTGATTGCACAACTGAAGAATGTAGAGAAAAACAATTAAAGAAACAATTTTAAACTGAAGCAAGACCACAGTAACAAAAGTAGGTCTGGCAGAAAAACTCTCCGCTGCACGCGGTTTTGGGACAACCGACCATAAACTGTGGGGAGAGAATTGCACTGCTGGTGAGTCGGAAACTCCGTTACCGGACTGAGATACACTGGAAAGTCCAGGCGTGCTGCAAGTTTCGTATCATCGCGGTACGGTTTAAGTATAGCATGGTTCCTGTATATCTATGGAAAAGTGCATTTAGACTCCTGGCAGTGGATGGCTGTGGCACCTTCAGTCCCACTGACGGGGCTGATGCTTGGACTTTTTCAAAACCATATTCTACCTTAATCTCTCGTAATAACAATAACATCTCATCATATTACCCACCCTTGACTCATTCTTTTCTGCTTGGGGGGGGGGGCACAAACACACTGAGGCTGCGGAAGAGAGAAGCAAGGTAGGCACATTTGGGAGTTGATCAGTTAAAATAGCTTTAGCATGTCCTCCATTTGCAGCCATATCCACAGCCCGCCCACACACCCCTTAGCACTCACATTCTGTGAAGTGTTAAGATGCACTGGCTTCCGAAGACAGCACGAGGGAGAGATAGAGAGGAGAAGGGAGAGGGGGGGAAAAAAAAAAAAAAAAAACCTTAACACACACGTACCGGCTGGGTCTGCCAAGAAGCTTGCTTTTGATTTCCCTTTCATCTGCTGACCTTCACATGTCAGATCCCAAACCTTCCTGAAAAATGCAGTCTGTTTTCTAACGCAGATGCTGCAGGTCAACACTTACCCATGCCTTCTGCGAAAGAGCCAGGGAGAGAGAGAGAGAGAGAAAAGGTATCTGACAGGAATAGACTTTCCGTGTGGCAGATAGTTTCCTGTCAGTCGGCAGCGGGGACTTAAAAGGAGCGACAGTGTGTTTTCTGAGCGGTGGCTTAACTTTAAATCAGTACGCCGAGCTATCTCGTGTCATTCTCCTCCCTATTGTCTGAATGACATTGATTTTTTTTTTCTCCCCGCACGCTCCCCCCGTTCCTTTCATCTAACACCCCTTCGTTTTCTCTCCCCGCAAAGATTCTCAAACACTGTACCTATGATGTGAAAAACGAGCCCAAATTTAAGTGGATGACAAGTTCTACGCCTCTGGCAAAAGTCTTCCGAAATCACAAATGAATTGCAGCGCACCCGTCTGCCACAAATGACAGATCCTATACAGACTCCGACGCCAGAGAGTTAAATAACACGCGTTATTGGCTGCTGGGTGGAATAACACAAATCAATAAAAGTCAGGCATAAATTGCTTTCGCGGGAAGATCGAGCCAAGATACGTCTTCTTCTCAAACGGAACTCAAACAACTGCACAAGTCACAAGTCACATTTAAACAACTGTGGATCTGTGGTTTATTTCTAGCTGAGGCGAGTGTTCTGTGGCACATTTGACATGGTAACCTCCACCATGCTTTCGTTTTGAAGTTACGCAGAGCACTTGCTCCACTTCCCGACTGTAAAAAGGCGAACGCACGGAAGTACACAGGTTTCAGATTGTCTGAGCGGTCAGATATCCTCCTACTCCAACCCCCCTTTTGTCACAAGCAATACATCTCCTGCTCATAAGCCTCGGGGTCCACCTCTCACAGCGGAGGTGTAAGTAACATGCAAATCAATATTGATGACCCTGATTTACATCCTCCATCACTATTACATGAGCCCACAGTCGTCAGCGGGCGGGAAAAAAATAAAGCGTGCATCTCTGTCCGAGAGTCGAGCGCTGTTGATGGCAGATCAATGAGCGCAGGGAAATAACACATGCAGGGCACGGCACCATAAATATACATTAAATATTGATTAGGCAGACCTGTCTGTGCTGGGAAGAAAAATGACAGTTAAATATTACACAGTTTAATTCATTCCTAATTTCTTCATTTATCAAATTTGTGTCCATTTTTTTTTTTTTTTTACTTCTGGATGTTTTACTGAGGCTCCATGGTTACTTAAGATTCCATCCATAACGGGGCTATATGTTAGAATTAGGCCAGGGGGGTGGGTGGGGGGGGGGGGGTGGAGAATGAGCTGCATTTTAATTTTTGGCTCACAACAGCAAAATACAGAGTCAAATGATCAATGAGACGCTCCTGCTTTAAATATGGGCAAATACTTCAAAATATAAGCATGGCAGCTTGGGCGAGCGATGTACTGTGTATTGACAGGCAGTCATAGGGCACTGAAGGGAACATATGGCAATTCTTTTAATAGAAAGCTAAGAAAAGACATGTTTTTATAGCACTACAGTCTATAATTGTGCTCTTGCTGTGCATGTACGAGCTGTAACCTCCACATATATCCGAGACGCACTGACAGGAGCTACGGCTCGGATAAATGCTAGGTATCATACGTGGATTCTGTGTAATAGTCCAGAGAAAGAAGATGTCAATTCTGCGTGCATCTACAATAACATGCACATTTTTTTCCATATAAAAAAGCATTTCAAAAATAAAGATGACCAATAAAACTTTGACCGAAAAAACACATTACAACTACAGGCTCCGCCACTTCCAGTGAGATGTTGAGCTTCAGATTTCACACCTAAGGCTTGTTTAAGTTTTGCCAAAAGCTGGCGAGATATCAAAAGACTTTCTGCAACGTTACAAGCCGGCAAAACCTTTATGATGACAGTGACTGAAAATATTTAGGCAAACATTGTACTGGCTCCTCTACATTAATAACTTAAAATGTAACTGTGATATCTTGACATGAATAAATATAAATAAATAGGTTTGAATAGAATGAACAGAATTTGGGGATTTCCAAACAAGTACTCAAACAGTTACTGTATGGTTTGTCTTAAATCATATTTTTAAGGATTCTCAGCGCTGCAGTACAAAATACATCCACTAGGGGATATAGACTAATAGCAACATACGGCTGCTCACGCACTGCCTCTCACAGCTTTAGCGAGTAATTTTATTTGGCATGTTTACCATTTTATTTTTTGATGAAAAGCAGTAATAAAAGCAACCTTTCGGCCAAAATGAGCGTAGCCATATCTATAAACAGTTAAGTGGAGTTTATGGAACTACAAGCCCGTCTGAACGGATCGGATCACTTATGGTAAACGTTGCTCTGAACATTTCTTGTCATTTGCTTTTCTTTTAAGTGTTCCCACGCATGTATTTTCTTTGTTCTTTCATCCTCAGCGGCTGCTTGTAAAACAGTACAGGATTTCGCACTCTGAGGCGAGGCGATAAACTAAAGCCACCATCATTTATTTATTCTTTGCAATTTACCATTGGCCTTTTAAATGGTATTTACTGACAAGAAGTGTTTTAGTGTAGGCTACAAATTTTGTGGCTTAAAAAAGGCAAAGCTTCTGAATGCCCATTACTGAATCAAAAACCAATGTAATGAATGAATACGCCAAGACCTATATAATATCTAAATTATATCTTATAAAACGTCTAGTTTGCTATGTGCTATGTGTTTTATCATTTCATTTTTTTTTTTGTACTTTTAAAAAGGTACAAAAATAAATGAAATGTAAAATATCGGACATGGAATCATTTGGGAATCTGAACTGTGTCAGTGGATCATCATTTACATTTACAGAATTTGGCAGGCGCTCTTATCCAGAGTGACCTTCATGGGTGCTTTGTAGTCTTCAAAGAAAACATGCAAAACATACAAGCACTGGAAAAATGTCAAATGATACAGATTTATTGAATGGAACCTGTTAGAATTTCCTCCCAGTTCAATAACTGGGAACAAAATTTTAAACAAATCTGATAATGTTATCAGTCAAGAAGGTCATAAAGTCAAAGTCAAAGTGAACTTTACTGTCATCTCAACCATATAAAGTATACAGAGAAACGAAATGGCGAAGCTCAGTCACGTACAGTGTATCAGACAGTGCAAATAAGAAGAATAAAATAAGGTAAGAGTGAGATTTAACCTGTCCTGAGTATGTGGACAGCTCACTGTGCATTCTATATAAATATAAGACAAAAATGTGCAACGGTTGAAGACGTGCAAAAAGTATGACTAGTATAGCCAGTATAAACAGTGTAACAGTATGAAACGGTATTAGGCAAGTGAAAACTGCAGCCTGATTATACATTCTTAAAAGAGTTTGTGCGTTCTTAAAGGTTTAAGGCAAACCACGCATCTGATCTGATGTTCTGTATTTCTTGGGAAAACTGCAGGCTTTGAGAACACACTAATATCATCTCAGCCACAGCGTCACCCTCGGGCCCAGCGGTATTAGTGACAAGGTCACTGACGATATGTGAAGCAAAAAGCTGCACTTTTCAGCTGGACATGTAGTTGCATGTGAGGTGAGTACGAAAACTGAATTCATCAAAAAGAGATTGCATATGAAGATGGGCACCTTATTTCTGCATCCCGGAAAAAGCCAATCACGATGCAGTGAGCTGTGAGCCTCATCCATTTTGTCGGGACTGACAAGTTACCAGCAGTCAGGGAAGGAGCTACACTTAATAAATCAAACCTGACAACTCCTTCTGCACGCACATCAAGCACAACTTTTACTCTCTCCGGTCTTTCTCTCCTCTCTGCAGCACAAGACGAATTAACCACCCAACTGACCCACAAAATGCCAGAGAAGACTCCAGCAGTTGCCAAAGAAGGCATGGCTTTCTAATCGAACGCAGCCGTTGAGCGCTCAGCATGTGAACATATTATTTTGTGCATCTTCCCATTGTGTTAAGAAAATAACTGATCACCTCTTAAATGTCAAAGCAAACGAATTGTCTGTTTCTGTAAGAAATGCGTTTTATGTAGTTTATCTAGTTTATGTCACAAAAAAACTGAATTAAAGGAGACAAAAAATCAATTTTTGTATTGTCAATTTACAACAATTTCCATCACATGATTTCTGTATTACAGCGGGCAATGTGCTCCCGTACTTGATTTGTTATTATCTAGAAAGTGGTATAAATGCACCTTGGTTTATTTGTCCAGTAAATATCTGCTGTGCCCTATGTATGGTTTAGGTAGACATAATTCCACACTACTATTTACATTACACATACATTAACATGCACATACTGACAAAGCCTTCCTTATAAAACCCTTGAACATACAGTATTATGCAAAAGTTTGGCCACCCCTTGATAAATAACAGATTTTGTAATTGAAAAGATGTTAACACAGTCTCTCTAGGAAATGAAAAAAAAATACACAATATTTTTAGCAAACATTGATGCATAGTTACTTTTTATGCAATAAACGGAACAAAAATAAAAAAATAAAAACATTATTATGGCACTGTGCAAAGGTTTGGGCACCCTAGGAGGTCCAAAGTCTCAGATTCTTTTTACAAGGTTTCAGACCTTAATCGGCTCGTTAGATCTGATGCGTGGCAGCAGCTGTCGTTAGCAAATGTCAGCTGGTGCCAATTTCAAAGCTTTACAAATATTCGGACTCTTCAAACCTTGTGCACACACTTGTGGACACTCAACAACCACGGGTTCCTCTAAGCAGCTGTGTAAGACTCTGAAAATGAAAGTTATTGGTGCACACAATGCAAGAAGATAGCAAAGCGTTGTCTGCTCGCAGTTTCTACAGTGAGAAATGTAATTAAGAGATGGCAGTTCAGGGGAACTGTGGAGGTCAAGATGAGATCTGGAAGACCCAGAAAACTCTCGGAGAGAACTGCTGGTCAGAAAGACAAATCAAAACCCCCATTTGACTGCAAAAAACTTGCAGGAACATTTAGCAGACTGGTGTGCACCCTTCCACAAGACCTTCATGGAAGAGTCAGCAGAAGAAAACGTTACCTGCGTCCCCATCATAAAATCCAACGTCAGAAGTTTGCAGCAGAACATTTACAGAAGCCTGATGTGTTTTGGAAACAAGTGCTGTGGACAGATGAAGTTGAAATGGAACTCTTTGGCCGCAATCAGCAAAGGCATGTTTGGAGAAAAAAAGGAGCAGCATTTCATGAAAAGAACATCTTGCCAACTATTAAGCATGGGGGTGGATCTATCATGCTTTGGGGTTGTGTTGCAGCCAGTGGCACAGGAAACACTGCACGGCTGGAGGGAAGAAGGGATTCCACTAAATACCAGCAAATTCTGGAAGCAAACATCACACCATCTGTAAAAAAAGCTGCAGCTGAATAGAGGATGGCTTCTACAACAGGACAACGATCCTAAACATACCTCGAAATCTACTGTGGACTACCTCAAGAGACGCAAGCTGAAGGTTTTGGAATGGCCATCACAGTCCCTTGATTTAAACGTCATTAAAAATGTGTGGGTAGATCTTAAAAGAGCTGTGCATGCAAGACGACCAAAGAATAGTACAGAACTGGAAGCCTTTTGCAAGGAAGAATGGAAGAAAATCCCAAGTACAAGAACTGAAAGACTATTAGCTATAAAAAGCGTTTGCAAGCTGTGAAATCTGCCAGAGGAGGTGTTACTAAGTACTGATGATGTAGGGTGCCCAAACTTTTGCAGAGTGCCACATTAATGTTTTTATTTTTTTATTTTTGTTCAATTTATGACATAAAAAGTAACTATGCATCGATGTTTGCTGAAAATATTGTGCAGTTCTTCCATTTCCTAGAGAGTAACTGTTACATCTTTTCATTTAAAAAAATGACATGTTATTTACTGAGGGGTGGCCAAACTTTTTTGCATAAGACAGTGTGAAGCTTTAATATCATCACTTTTTTTTATTTACTTTACCTTGAGATCTGTTTCCTCTTATCACAAATGCACGCACACCACAGTACACATAATAATAATTCCGGCAGTTAAGTAACATTTTTATTGCGCAGGTTCATGCATTAAACGAGGAGGGCACCTCGGGGAAAGACGATGAAATCAGCCAAGCAATTACCCACACAGATATTTTACTGCTCAAAATGAAAGTTGTGTTAATTAAGCATTGAAAATTCAGAAATACTTTATTCTTCTGTGTCAAATGATGCCAAACATGCTTCTTTTTGGTTCTGGCTTTATTGTCATTATGCCAGCACTTACGGCACCGTCGCTGCATCACCAGTGTCTGCTCTTTGGAACCTGAACGTTTGAAACGTATCACTTTGCTCTGAAATCTTACAGGGAGAGCAACCCAATAACCTCTTACTCGTTTTCTTGAAATGGAAAACTTTACAAAGTTTAAAAAAGATGGTAGCGAGCTTCAAGACGAGGTACATTGAAGTATTATTGGAGCAGCTTGCTTCATTTGGCAAGCCACTGACAGCGGGCTAGAAGGAGCCTAAGCATGTGAGAACAGCCTGCACTACTCATTTAGATCACTGCAGCTCAGCTTTTGGCAGCCGCTCACAACTTGCTGCATTTCCATTTCCAGCTCTCGACTTCCTTACAGGCCGGCGCGGCTGCGGCGGAGTCGCCGGCGTGGTCAGCGGCGACCACCAACACAAAGGAAGCATCCTACACCGAGTAATTACTCCACTCTGCTGACAAAAGTAATGGCTTTGTGTGAATTTCTGCAGTTCTGTCATGTCCAGGATGTACTGTTGTGATATGAAGTACGGACCCCGTCAGCTCGGTGAGGCCGCCTGCTGATAACCAAATATAAAATCAAAAGGGAGCGAAAGTGACAAGAAAAAGGCCGGACAGACCGGTGCTGCCTAGTTATACCCTGTGGTTATTTGACTGCTTACAGTCTCGAGGGAGCTGAGGCCACAGTGGAACTACAATATGTCCAGGTGATGATGTCACACTTTAAATCGAGGCTAATGTTGTATAGCTGATACATTTACACCATTTGGCAGACACTTTTTTATCCAAAGTGACTTCCATTCCCTAACTATAGGGGGCAGTCTCTCTGGAGCAACTTGGGGTTAAGGGTCTCACTCAGGAACCCAGTGGTGGTCTGCTCAAGGTAGGATTCGAGCCCATGACCTCTTGGTCCTGAGGCAAGTATCCTACGCACTAGGCCCCCACCCCCACCCCCGATACCCATATGTGTCATTAGGGGTTTATACTGGGCCAGACTTCTGCAGTAAAACAAGCTGCACTGAAATACAGCAGCTAAAAAAACATTGTACCGGCTGTGAATGCATGACTAGGACGGCTCTCGTCAGTGTCAACAGCCTTGCACATTAGGATAAAGTATACTGATTCCAAATAAATAAATCCAAACACAAAAAGAGAAACGGCAAATTATTTGTTTCTTTGGTTGTTTGGACTGCGTATGAATGCAACGTAATTGCGTCTAACGTAGGAGGACAGAAGGAAAAAAATGTTAACTATCGGAAAGTTCTGAAGGCTCCTTAAAGCCGCACATGAATCATCGAGTGATTTGACATTCCGAGACAGTTTCTTTTATTTACATGCAGCCAAAGAACTAAGCGCACTGACAGTGATTAAAAGGTGCAAAACACTATCATGTCAAGAACTAGAAAACATGTCAAATGCATTTCCAATTCACACCAGAAAAGCCTGGCTTCTCTCAGAAGGAAAATTACATGCTTTTCAGCTTGCGTAACTGTTCCGTCGCCGTTAACTTTCGGCTTTTTTTCTGACCGTTGTGACTTCATGGTCTGCTGAGATGTTCTTTGTTAATAAAATTTTAAATAAATATTTCACCCAGGCTTTCTGAAAGTTCCCTCCACAATTTCCTGAAAATATTCATTATTGAAGAAAGGCATTTTCTGATCCTACAGGTTAGCTGCATTCACCGTCTACGCGTTGGCTGGAGCTAATTGACGGCCTGCTGAGACTAAGTACCTAAAAAGGTCAGCTTTTCTTTCAGTGGACAAATTGGCCAACCCCTGTGTAAAGGTCAGAATCCCACCTTAGAGGACCCACACAAAGTGCTTTAAATGATGACTGAGAGAATCGCAGCTTGACAGTGTTTATGGAAAATCGAACGGCATCTAAGTATGTTCCACCGGAACGGTCCCAGCGAGCTTCCCCACAGAGCCTGATGTTCAGAGCACGGTATGTCAAAGAAGAATCAGCGTCCGTGGTTTGAGGGGGGGGGGGAACAAGAGAGCAAAAGGTAGAAAGGTACGCTGCCTCCACAGCACAACAAGCATTCATTTCTCTCAAAAACTCAAATTCAGGCATCTTCGATGACAATTCATGCGGCACGCCAAAATGCTGACCGGGACTGCAACATTTTTAATCATTTGGGACTGAAATCATTCTTGGAATGTGTGAGACTGTCTTTCCTCTCAGATCCTTGAAGTTTGTTGTGGACGGTACGCATCCATCATAGGGCCATTCTGTCCACCAGCTTGGAGCAATTCAAGCAATAAACTTGAGCAACAAAGGCTTTATGAGAACTGAAATCCATTCTGAGCAGGTCGGTTAATACTATATGATCAGACTGTGTCAGGATAATTGGTGGGGTGACAATTTCACTAGAGCGAAGAAGCATAGCACGGATTTCATTTTCAAACCGTAATTATCACCGTCTTAATCTATTTATACCGCATTACAATGCAATTAAGTTGAACTCAGAAAATAAAGGTAGATAATGGTCCCGCCAAGAACCAATCGATTCGCTCAATTGTAGGAGCTCTCTACGGATCTGTGAGTTTATACAGATCAGCAAGGATGAGTAAATATCTATTTTTTTTTCTCACTTGGTAGACCATCTGTATTGTCTGGGAATGTTAATGTGCATCACATAACACGCTTGTTGGTGGTGAAGTGTGCTGCGCATATCGAACTAGATTGCAGAGGTTAACATAGCATGGCTAATGTGCCAGCATCAGTGCAAATGAAAGGGCAAACTTCACTGGCTTCCGAGACGCAGTTGCTCGAACCAAAGAACGCGGCAGAAGGCTGCATCTGTTAGAGTCTGGTGTTCAGAGCAAATTAACAGACTTTGGAAACAAGCAAGACCAATTGGAGGGTAGCCTCTGCATAGGGCACAGAAGCAAATGGTACACACAAAACAAACACCTCATATCTGGAACACTGATTATTACTGGCATTACCAGAATGTGGCAGAGACACACTGAGAATGTGACACGGTGCCAAATTTCACACTAACTGTGTGGGCTTCCTCTGGCTTAGCACGATTAAAAGGTATTGCCCGCACTGTCTGCACCACACTGAAGAGGACAAAACAACAAGGGCGAAATGACACGCCACCACTCTCTCTCTTTTTTTTTTCTTCCTTTTTTCTCTCGTTTCTTAAACATCCACTGCTCTTGACGGACTCGCCGAAATATTTGTGGACCAACAAGAGCAACAAGTCGAACTGAGCTATGAAAAATAATTAACCGTGCCATCCATCACACTGAGCCTTTTGATTCGTTAGCGCAGCCCAATACTGTACCGAAATTCTGCAGCTGAAAGCGCTTATCCGAAGAAAATCAATTCAGGTTCAGCGACCATTTCCAATTGTGAGAAATTATCGCAGAAGAGCAGCAGTGCAAATAAGAAAGGCTGCCATTTGCTCCCGAATTGATGGACTCTTTGATATACTCGCTTTAGCATGATAAAAGTTTTTTTTTTTTTTTTTTGGTGTACTCCCTTTAAAATTATTTTTTTAGTACACGAGAATCAAAGCAGGCACAAATGAAAGTAAATTGTAATTGGAGGGAAACTCAACAGTTCTGTGCCTAATAAGCCAGACCATAAAGGGTGGAGGGGGAGGGGGTGGGGGGGGTTGCATGGCACGACTAATTTCCATGGTGCCTGACTACGACCCCATGGCAGGAATCGGTAACTACTTCTGCCGTTGCGAAAAAATGAAATGTGGCTCATAAAACTAATGAATTCTTTTGCCTCGGTGAAATGATGCACTGAAAGAGATCTTTGAGAGATCGCTGTGGAATCAGAAATGTGACCTTCTGAGCCCTTCTGTTCTCTTAATAAAAGAACTCTTTGGGCTCTGTAAAATAAATCGGCAAGAGAAGTCCTATCAAATTGCCAAGGAAGGGAAGCTATCTGCGGCGCTCGAACGTTCTTTTTCGCTTAGTTTATTAACACACGATTAATTATTCAAAACATTTCAGAAATTGAGGAGGTTTGAAGTTCAGCTCGCTCCGCGCTTGCTGCGTCTTCCTTTCGGCACCGAGCAGAATGAAGCTTGCGGACTATGAGGAACCGACAAAACGAGGTGGGAGCTACATGACTGAAACGTAATGAAAGGTTTGTGTTAACGTGCCTGAGACAGACATTATCAAGGTGAAAATGGAAAGATGTATTCTCACAGGAAGAAGATATTAGCACTGGATGTTAGTTGGATCTCCTTCCAGGCTAACCTTCAGAACAGGCTCTCACTGATGGGCTCGGTAATCATCGGACCCAGACCCACAAAACAATCACTTTGGTAATTGGCAACAACAGCTTAGGCAGGGAGTGCATCTGCCTCAGATAACGTAATTAACAAACGGGCTGTTCTTTTTCATTGAAGATTTGTTAAAAAGATACAAGGTCAGTGTAATCTCCTGAGAGGTTCGCAGAGATGCGATTGCCTGATATGAATATGCATTCTCTCTCCACCACTTACTGAAACACCACGGGTTGAGTTCCCAGATAGGGATTAGGCCTAGTCCTGGATTACATTTTAAAAAGTGCATTTAGAAGTACATACTTTATTCATACTTTAATGAACACTAAGTCTTTTATTTTGGAATAACGTATGTCAACTTATGACACTTGAATTCAATCTATGATTAAGTATAAACAAAGTTGTTACTATATATTCGAAGAGTTAAGATACACTTGAATGCAACTTAAGTAAAACTGCACCTATAAATCAATTTACTTAAAATGTAAAATGGACTAAGACAAATTCCACACTAGGGATGCTCATGTAAAAAAATTTAAAAAAATTAAAAATCTTTTGTTTTTATTGCATTTTTTACTTTAATTATTTAGATTTATTTCCCTACCACACGCTAACGTATTGTCTGAAATCTATTACTTTACAATATATGTTTCTTAAACTACAGAACAACCTATTAAATAAAATTCATGAATTAAAAAACTACTTGCAGTGCTCTTTATATACATGCTACTGATGTTCCACAGTGTATTTCTCTTTTACCTTTATTTCTCTTTTCCAGGAAACTGACCAAAAAAGTTTTGAAACAATTTTCATGTCACTGTCATTTTTAAGCTGAACACTGGACAAAACTCTTCTAGATATAATGAGCCAGAGAGGTAATATAAAATGGTATTAAAATTAAACAGACACAATCTGCAGCCTTTGGAATACATAAAGCCCATTTAGAAAGCTAATTTATCTTAGTTGCATATGCAGACTCATAAACATGGCTCGCAATATGATTAATGTCTGGCTAGACTCCTTTCAGCATCTTAAATCACCGTCAAATTTCCTACCGCAATAAACATCGACCAACAGAATAACTTTCCTCAAAGCTGTACGACAAATATTAACATAATTGTTCAGCGTTGCCAAAATATCCAGCAGATTTCGCTAAAAAGATATTAAAAGAAGGGCAATGTGTGACAAATCCGAGTTAGCGGTGTAACGTAATCAGATGTAAATGAGAAGATGAAGAGGCTGCTCATTAAGCTGAACAAACTAGGACAGCCTTGAAATTCATTGAAAGAGGGACACTTACTTATGCAGGCTACACTGACATAAAAGGACCCAATGGTAGACCAAAAGCATCAAAAGATGCAGGAAAGCAACTAGATATGTGGGACTCAAGAAGCTGGCAGAGCACTGAAGAGAATTAGGTGAATAGGACTACAGTTAATGAGGTTGACATCATTTCCATGAGAAAGACCTAAAAATGAGCATGGTACACTCTGGCTGTCTCCACGGTGTAACAAATTTGTGTGGCATGATGCAAGTTTTCGAGTTTCGTTGAGGTGAGCTATAGCTGTGAAACGCAGCATTTTCTGTAACAATGTGAAAAGCCTGCAAATTCCAACAACTCGCAATGATTCTATTCTATTTAATACAAATTCGGGCTGAAAATCTGATGTTAAATCCAGTCTAAGCCCTAATCTTAACTGCTCACTTGTTAAAAGACGTGCCCTCAGAAGCTTCCCTACAAGGAGCTGGTCCTGCCATCCCTATACTGCATAAACGACGATTTAAGTCAATATGTGGTGGGCGATATGAAAATAAATAGTATAAATGATGGCAAAAATTACAGCACTTCAAGAAATTTTCATAATACATTATACGTCTTGATATGTGTATGTGACATCTGGAATAACTGGACAAAGAAAGAGCCCATCACTGAATCAAATGCACTAAATCAAATAAACACGTGTAGTCATGTTCTCCTTATAGTAAATAATTACGTGGGTTCTGAGGTAGGCGATATCACAATACGCTCAAGACATAGAAGAATAAAAGAATCTTCACAATGCTCGGCTCTATTCTTGTACCTTTGTTGGCTTTTAAAGCCAAAAGTCAGTGCAGACTATGGCTGATTCCTCTGCACTGAACCACTGAGGGAAAATTACTGCACCACTAATTTAAGCCACCGAAGGAAGCAAATACTCTCATATATGCAGGAAAGGGGAGCAGTCTTCCCAATCCAAGCTCTCCAATCGGCCAGCAGGCAAACCAGAGGCTGATTTCGAAACAAGCATTGTGTTAAATATTCATGCATCTCAGCATGCATTTAGAAAAAAAACTCTGCAATGTCAAAGGCTAATGAGCACCCATAACACAAGTTAATACGGTTTGAGATCTGGTTTTTAAAAATTCAGATATGTGTGTTTTAATACAATTAGGACAAAAAAATCCTAAAAGTCTTTGGTGTTACTTCGTATTTATAGAGGTTCCTTAAAACATGATTCCCAGAGTTCCTTTTGATACGTAAATGCTTGGAATGGAAAAGTTAAACAACAACTGATCCATAACAGTGTTTCCAACACCAATTAATCAGACTAATAACTATAATGCCTGTGGCCTAGCAGGACTGGAGGTGTGCTGGTTAAATGCAGAGACATCTACTAGCTGGCCTTTATCACCGAAGGAGGCATTAAAATAGCTCAAGAACAGAGCTCACATGGAATACTTGGAAGAAATTCAAACACGCTGAATGTTGCCTGAAGCAGAGTTGAGTCAGTCATTGGGAGGTGGAGAGTGTATGGCACCACCCAGACTCTGCCTATATCAGGAGCGAGCGGGGGGCCTGGCATTGTCAGAAAAGCTTAACATCAGAACCTGCGCGGGATCATGTTAGATTTCCCAGTGAGGTCCGACGCTCTGTGAAAGAGAACCTCCGGACTTTCATCGAGAAGCTGCAATACTGCGTCTGCATGAGCTGCTGCTCATCTCCACTTTTTAAGACAGGCTGCATCTGCCAACACCAAACACGAGGCAGAACGTTCTCATAATTAAGACGCACCGTCCACCACTTGCCTTGCATCCTCTGCTGCATGAGGACGCAGCAACCACTGCTTGATGCGACGGGCTCTCAAAATTATCTCATGTCATTCAGGCAATAAATGGAGGCCTATGTGTTTATGTACTACAAACACTCGACAGAAAAGAAAGATAATCCATGAGGAGATGGGTGGGCTACACTAAGAGCCAGTCTTTTGACAAGAACAGCGAAAAAAGACATCTAAGGAGATGAGCTTTTTAAATTCTGACCATATAGAGAAGGACTGCCGGCTTAGCTAACCAACATATGAATCCTCTGTGAATGCGCTTAACGTGGCTTAAAGACAAAACACGCTTTTGTTTATGAGTCCCTGCTAAATCCATCTTAAATCGATACTTCCTCGCTCATGCAGCCGGTCCAATACCTGCGTCTCCCACAGCCGCCCTACAAAGAACAGACAGGTCCTTTGCGTTACTGGAAGGACACGTTTCATGAGTGAGAGAGATTCTCTCTCAGGGGAGGTTCCTTGGTTTTCCCCAGGTCAGTGCTGAAGTGCAGGAGGGTAAGGATCACAGCCTTGGTGAGGCTGCTCCAGGGATTAGGAGCGCAGTACAATGAGTTTGGCAGATTGTGGGGATTTGTGGGTTTCGGGGGAGGGATTGCAAGCTGTGTGTGGGGAGCTGGGTGGAGATTGAGACCAGATGGCTATGATTTTGGCACAATTATCCTCCTGCATTGTCACTGATCTCCATCATTCTGCTACCTCCCTCCCAGGAAGCCCAGCTCATCTAAGGCAGCGACGAAAGCGCCAAGTCGTTTAATGGAAAAATCTTTAAAGTGACTTAACTTAGCACATCCAGAAACACACGGGCATACGCGTGGGCGTGACCTTTAGTCTCCTGATGTTCTGTGTTCTGAACAGTGAGATTAAACATAAGTCGTGAGCTCAGACTCCGCGGTTCTACCTTTTCTTGCTTCAAGGTCAAAAACTTATGACAGAATACATTTACGGCACTTAGCAGACGCTTTTATCCAAAGCGACTTCCATTCCCTAACTACAGGGGGCAGTCTCCCTGGAGCAACTTGG
>JBBJLS010000036.1:16352316-16364451 GCA_037577275.1 Bryconaethiops microstoma | reverse complement strand
CTTCCATTCCCTAACTACAGGGGGCAGTCTCCCTGGAGCAACTTGGGATTAAGGGTCTTGCTCAGGAACCCAGTGGTAGGATTCGAACCAATGACCTCTTGGTACACCACCACAATAAAAACAAATTATTATATCACCACTGTCCAGAAAATTTTTTTTTTAAATGTGTCTCCAAAACGCTAATTTTGGAATTTTCGTAACCTTCAAAGCAAGTTAATGCAAAGACATTTTGGAGCATTTCTATCGGTTCATTCATGATAAAAGGTTGAAATAGAGATCAGTGTTTTTTATTTCATGAACAGCAATGATACACCATACAAACATGTACATACAGCCTGTAAAAAGTAATAAAGTCTAAAACATACATGCTCATGGGATGTTCCTGCGAGTTGTAAGCTCACTGTATACCAGTCTCGGATTAAAGTGGACAGATGCAGCTTTTCAGAACATTCGATTTCAAACAGCGACGAGCAGAAAAGGAAAGAACTAATACAATTGTTAGCAATCTTGAAAGGTAGCCGTCAATAGTTCCGTTACTGCGAGAAAACAGCCAAAAGAAGAAAGAAGGGAAAAGACTGAGGCGAACAATAAGAAGAATGAAAGAAAGGAGGAAAGCTCCAGGTTTGGGTTATGCTGTTGACAGACTCCTACGCAGGATAAATCTCACCAAAACCATTCAGAACCGAGGAGCATGATGTAACCACAGGAAGGATGAGCAAACCCAGACCCCACACAATAGCCAATAGAGGGGCATACTGTTAAACCTCTGGACGCCACACAGACAAAATCAATTTATTAACATCCGAAGGCCAAAACCCCAACCTTAGGTGGCAAAAAAAGTACACTATAAATACTTGTCCTCTACCTGGCAGGAGAAAAAGGAGCGTATATATGCTTTTGTATTCGAGTCTATCATTTTGTAATCCACCTTAGGGCTTGACAGCTTTATCGCCGCATATGTATGATTTTTTTTCTTTTCTAGGTTAAAGCAGGTGTCATTTCTGCACTTCCATGCTGCAGGTAACGCACTGCACACTGCCGCGGAGTTGCTGTGACCGAAAGGCTCGACGAAATGACACGAGGAGCAACAGGAATATTAGATGTATAAACAGACGGTTTTCATTTCAGGTCTCGGTTGGAAAAAAATAAAATAAATAAGACACACGCTAAAGCAAAAAATAGACTGCGACAGTATGAGGTTCTCTCTCTCGCCGTCAAAATAGGAGCTGGACGCTTTGAAGTACTCGGCTTTAAAGGAACCCGAGGCAGTTCAGTGTAATTATTTAGCACTTAAGCCCAGCAGACTCAAGTCAACAATGTATTTTTCAAGTTTTATGACAAATTATGCCCCTGACTTAGACAAAACAACAACAAAAAAAAAAACATTAAAAGAGATTTGTTTATCCGTGTATGTTTTTACAGGGTAATAACAAATCACAACACTGAGAACTGCTGCAGTTTACGTTCTGTGCATGGTTAAGAGTTCCATACAAGTCAAGTCAAGTCAAGTCAAGTCAAGTCACGTCACGTAGAGCTTTATTGTTAAGTACACAGTGAGAGGAAATATCGTCTTCCTGGACCGCAGGTACAACATACAACACAACACATTCACAACACAGACCAACGTGAGGGTAAAAAAAAGGGAGAATGAATTAAAATTAAACTATATTTGTATAAATACATCTCTGAATGTGCTATACCTAAAAAATAAAATCTTAAATTATAAAATTTCAGTGGGGGTGGCCTAGTGGTAGGATACTTGCCTCTGGACCAAGAGGTCGTGGGTTCAAATCCTACCTCCAGCACCACCACTGGGTTCCTGAGCAAGACCCTTAACCCCAAGTTGCTCCAGGGAGACTGTGAGACTGCCCCCTGTAGTTCGGGAATGGAAGTCGCTTTGGAGAAAAGCGTCTGCTAAATGCCGTAAATGTAAATAAAAATACTATGGGGGACACAGCAGGGAGACTATAACGATACAGTATTGTATCATTTTAGTCTGGCCAGCCATAAATATTGAGATAACGTATGAACACGTACTGCCAAATCAGATGACACAGGCCAACACTTTTGTGATGAAATCTTATTCGCATTAGTCACAAAAATGTATCTGCAACCTGAGATGCCATTTCTTACTATATCTTATTAGTATGCTAATGTATATGATAATCGTATAATTATCATACAGCCATCAGCTCCCATCAGAAGCGAGAATTAACAAGCCCCATTAAATCAAGTAAGTTCACATTTCTGAGGCTGTAAAGACTCTCATTTCTATGCGCCACGCTGCCTCCTCTCGGCCATATTTAGCCACATTTTTGCTGACTTGCTTTTGTCCCCTGGCAGCGGAAGCCAAAGTTCAAAAGCAACACTTGTCCAGCATGCCTAACAAAGCCATCGGAAAAGTGCTCGGCTCCTCCAGTCGCCCAGTGATGGAGGAAGGAGGACCAGAGCCAGAGCAAGAGCTTGTGCTGGGCTTTGATCATTTGGCATTACTACCTAAAGTCAGTCGCACCTGTGATCTGAGCACTCGAGGTCTGGCTGGCAGAAAGAGTGATTCTGGAAATACTCCAGCGAACCCATAATCCACATTCTACCATGACTGTGATCAGAACTATGATCAGAAAAAGCTTTTATTTAGGAGAAATATTCTTCAGGGAAAAGATCTTGAAATCACATGAAATGCTTCTACTACCCTACGGTAGTGGTTTTAAAGTTCAAAGTCAAAGTCAAAGTTAACTTCATTGTCATTTCAAACACATACAAGTATACAGAGAGAGACCTAAGACGTTTTGCGACATACAGAACAGTCCAAATAGAGTCCAAATAGAGTCGCAACGTCCTCACTGATTGCAGTCCTTACAAACCTCTAGCCGCAAAACAGAAGCAGCAGTAATCCGATGGTTTAAAAAAAAAAAATTTTCACATAACAATCAACACAAATGATTCTGCTGCGTACACCATTATTTCAAACGCATGGAAATTTATTCCATGTTTTTGCCTAGGCCAGAAAACAAAGCACGCAGTTCTGTCAGTAAAGCTTTCACTTGACAAGCCGGGTGCTGCTTGTAATTCTATACCATTTCCTAGAGGTCAGATACAGTGTGTAAGGACACTAGTTATCATCAAGAGACGATAAAGGCAATGTGAAGTCATGCTTAGGGCTGCGCGATATGGGAGAAATATAACAATACTATGCTTCAAGAAATGTTCACAATACACAACGTCAGAAGGTTTATTTTTTTAGATAAGATAAGATAACCCATTATTAGTCCCACGGATGGGACATTTGCATCTTATTTGACATCTGATAAGGACAGATATTAAATAGTTTGTACCAATCCTGCAGTCCTTGCCCTTTTCTCTGTCTCTACTCACTCTTGATTTACATTCTCCCTTGAGGCCATGTGCTTCTGTTGTTTTGGTCAGCCTTTTCTCCTGCCCTTCATGTCCGTAACCCCTCCAATCATTGTTAGTTTCATCCCAGTTGCATCTGTCCCAAGTTCCCAGTCTGTGTATATACAGTGCTTTGCTCAACCGTGGCCTTTTGCTGGGCACTGGATGTTTTTGGGTGTTGTTTCACAGAGTACAGTGATTTTGTACACATGTAACAGCGTCAGCATTCTTTAAGTATAGATAATGTCCACAACATTTAAAAAAATAATAACAATATGACGATAAAATGATGATAATAATAAAATTCATCGTAATGCCCGTCGCTAGTCATGCTTTGTGACGCTTCACTCTCGAAAAAGTGGTACCATTAACACTCAATAACCACATATGGGGATAATATAAGAAGAAACTACAGGAGGGGAAAGAACTCCAAGAACAAGGACGAATGGATGAAAGAACGAAGGTAGGACTGAGGAAGAAGGAATAGGGCTAGCAACGGCCGTAAAAAAGTTATTTTATTTTCTTATATCCATCCAAACGGCTCTAAGATTTCTAAGAAAATCTGATGTGTTGCTCTTCTGAACGCTGTAATGTGCCCGCGCCTCGAACGGCTGGTCATGTGTGGGGGAAGATGCTGTAATGTGGAAGGCCCAGTGCTGCAGGGAGCAACAGCTCTGCTACGAGGAGTGTGGGTGAGGGCTCCTTGTGCTCTGACCCACCATCTCGACACAAACGTGGGGAGTGTGTGTGTGGCTAATGACCACCCAGGCGCCCTGTAATTCAGCAATGAAGACGTTCTCTCAGACCAACTGCGAAGTGCGTGCTGGAAGCTTCCAGGGGCAGGCAGGTTAAAGAAAGAGCAGTTGCACTGACAGCGCAGAGTTAATGAGTCTTCCCGAGCTCCGCGCTTCAATCTGCCAAACGCATCACCAGTCAATATGCTGCACAGTCCCACAAGGAGTGCTTTGAGAAGCAGGAATTAAGGAAGGCAGGAATATTGCAGTGTGGGTAGTGTAAAGCCTCTGTTAGGCTTCTGTCTTGCTCTGGAGATCTTTAATGCCTGCAGTATAAGGGGCCCTGAGTGACATGTGACACTCAAAGACAATGTCTGTCAATGATTTCAAAGGAACCATATGCCAAAACCGCTCTGTCATGTCACATCGCTTCACATTTGAATGTCTTGACGGGTCTCACGCTGCCAAAGGGAAGTGGCAACATGGGGTGCATTCTCTGAACGTCCTGGTCACTGCGCTAAGGGTCCTGTAGAGGGGAATGAGTACCTGTTTTAAGCCCCTTTAACTCACTGTGAGGGACCAACCAAAGGAACCGATCAAAAATCCCTTGTCTTACAAGAAAAAAATCCGCAGAAACTAAAGCAAATCTGAAGCAAACACAATGCAACAAGCCAACTCAGAGCAACAACATTTTTCCCACCACCAACACAAAGACACTACTAAACAAACCATAGGGGAAACAAACAAGACTACCAACAACAAGACAACACTAAGACACGTGAACAGCTACCAAAAAAGTTAAAACAATTAAAAATAAAGCAAATCTAAAATAAACGCAACCAATACTTTGCAACGTAATTACTAAAGCAAACGAATCACCCTCTCCCTCTGAGGTCCAGTGGATGGTTGGGTCCAGTGTCAGTATAGGGGGCGCTCTTTCACTTATTGGTGGCTCAAAAAAAGAAAAGGAAAGAAAGGAATTAGAGAACTGAAATCAAACGAAATATGTGCACCTACACAAATGACTCAGCTTTCAATAAATTCAGATAAAAGGTCTAAAATGTAATAAAATAGAAGGAAATAATTGTAATTAACTATACTTAAGTGATCATAATTAAACATCACCCATGTGCGGCAGCGTCCGTCACACTCGCCCCATAAGCACTGGGCTAGATATTTATGATGGTTCATTATTATTTGTTCTATCCCTGTCATGAGATACAATGTCCTAAATTTTAACCAGCACCTCCTCCCCAGTTCCAGTGCCCACACTCTCACCCTGAACCCTTTTAGATACATTTAGCATGTCTGAAACGCGAGCAAGGCAGCAGTGAATTCATATGACAGTACTTTGGTTTCTCCTTGCCGTCCGGCACAAAGGCCCCCATCAGAACAGAGCGTCGTATCTCCTTGGCTGCCCTCTGAAAGAGCCCTAGCTCTATCAATGCCCTCCGTGTCTCAGAGCCTCCAGACAGGAGGACCGTTAAAGGGACAGAGAGGTTCTCCGGCATCTTGTGTTTGCCCCACTTATGTTTGCGGGCCAACAGGAAACTTCACCAGGGTCTAAAACAACCTTGCCACGGGCTTCGATGGCTGAGAAATAACCTTCTCATTTCAGCCCTCGCCACTATCAGGTTTTCACGCTCAGAAAGAAATTAAGGAATCCAACTTTTCTCATTTGTTCTCAGGGAAACATTTCATGTTTTGCGAGAGCGAAAATGATTACGCTTGCAGTAGCTATTCATTTCTACAGTATGAGAAAATCATTTTTATGGGCGCTCTGTTTATACAAGAGGAGCGATGAGTTAGGAGCAGAATGCAGAAGCAAAAAGGCCTATTGGCTGTGTATCGTTGATGCTGTATTTTCCTACATGTTCTCGACTGCAGAGGAAATGACAAAGATTTGATGATTTCTGCTCTGCGCAATAGATTAGACAAAAATCCTGCACTGTTTATTGACTCCAGGTGGATTCCGAATGTGAGGGGATTAAGGTACAGCTGTAGCCTTTTTTTTTTTTGCTAACTCCCACTGGTAGTAAACCACAGTTGAGTGGCTGGGGCAGCGACTCTTTATCACCCCTCTCTTCACTTCCACCTGTCCACACCTTGGTCATGATCATTTGCTCCTGATTCCATTAGGGTGGTTTTGCAGAAACGTGCCACTTTCATTTACTAAACTGTGTCTCTCAATGATGCAAACACCTCCCCAACACTCTCAGGCCAGGCAGCTCATTCCAGGCACAGTGGAGGATGGAGCCACTAAACAAGGCAGGAACAGACTTGCAGACCCAACACAGGACTGTTTGCAAGATCCCACCACATTGCTCAGCAAGAGTACAGCAGACGATGAAGGACACATACATCCCAAAAGAATTCAGAGAGAACTCATTTAGCAGCAATCAGCAACTACAGGGGTCTGCTCACTAAAAGGAAAGTGTTCAAGGACTCATCTTCAAGTACTCTGACCACAACAAAAGATGTGATTCCCTACATTCTGTGTAAAGGGAGGGCCTAAAAAGGTGCATATTCAAGATTACATGATATAAAAAGTGTTTTTCTCATCCCACTCAAGAACTGTGATTAGAAGCTACTTTCAAAGAGCTGGGCTGATTTATACAGCAGATTCTGAAATGACTTACTTGTATTTTCATAAAATTAGGCCTGGGCCTCCAAAGAAGTTGCTGAGGATGGCGCTACAGCAGAGATAATTTAAAGTCGTCATACGTCTTGTCATTTAAGCAGATTAAAAATCGCAGCGTGCTGATAGGTCACCTATATAAATTGAGTCCTGTGGGACATTTTCTCTTTTGTAACCCTTAAAGTGCCACATATTCTGAGTGGAAATGACCTGTACTTCATGAAGAAAAATGTTAAATTGAATCTTCATTTATTTACGGCCTACACTGGCTTGGAACTGTTATACTTAACTGCTGTTTTGTCCTAACTTGTGACTATAATGGACAAAGCAGCACCACAAATGGACACAGTTCCACGCGGCATGCAAGATTTTCCAATGGCGTCTCAGAGATAATTAACAAATATTTGAATAGCCAAACTGCACTTTCATAGTTTTTGTAAGAAATCAGCAATGCAAATATTTCAGTAGTTACTGAACATTCTTCTCACGATTCTTCGCAGCTAGGAGCAGAACCACAGGAGTGTGCAGTCCAAGAGTCAACATTTGAACATGTGGAAGAACAGTCCTGCATTATGCAGAAAGAACGCCGTTCTGCGAGTCTCAACATCAAACTAACGGCCATATTCTAAAGACTCGGGTACGATCAGCGGGACTCCTTCCATATCTCTCCTGTCAAAACACAAATAAAAAAATCAACATGCTTCACCTATTCACCTAATATTCAAGTCATCCCTTTTAGATCCATTTTCAGGCAGAGAATATGAAAGTGGAAGACCAGCCCCCCAAGCGCAGCAATCAAATAACAAAGTGTCTCATCACCAGGTATTAGTTTTATAGTCTGCAATGTTTACAAAGTAAAGTGAAACTTCTATCCCTCACAAATGAGGAAAAAACAGATTTAATTCGAGAAGTCATTTAACTTACATAGCAGCTGTGGCTGTGAATTGCCGGTACTGCTCCTTGTCTTCAGAATGCTTATTAACTATTGGGCTCCGTCTTCAATACACCCCTCCAGACACTGGCCGGAATATTAATGTGCCGAATGAAAGACAGTCAATTGTTTGTAGCACTGTCTTTTGGAAGGTAGGCAATTTGGTAGTAATTCAAACATCAAAGGACTCCGTGAACTTTGGTTAATCAGTAGACTTCAGTAGCAGGCACATAAATAAGCTTAATCTAAACTGACAATTGTTCATCTAGATGATAAATCTCTGAATAATATTATTAGTCTAAAATGCCAGATGAAAATGTGGCACAGCCATCATCTTTTTTTCTTTGATGCCGCAACAGCTTTTACCCTAAAAGCCTCTTTTTAAAAGAAGGCAGTGCATTCGCTGTTCAGGAGACAGACAGCCCTCCTTGACAGTACAGTCTAAACTGTCCGAGCAGTGCTGCATGGCCTATGCATTGTTTTCACACGGCGCTTTAAAATCTTTAGTTCAGGCCTTCGGCAAACGCTTTTTCAATGTTTTCCTCCTCATCACTCACTCCAGGCATTTCTGCCTGCTACCTGATCTGACATTACGCCTTTTATAAGGTTACATCCCACTCATCCCTCATTATTAGGCCCTCTGTGGTGCCATTATCGCTTTAAATAAAGATAAAATAAACTGCACTTAGCCCATTTTCTGCTCACCAACTGGCCGAGCAGCTCTCCCTCCGTCTCTCAACCAGCCCAGGACTGCAACTTCTGTTGCTCAACAATGACTCATTAATTTGACAGAGATTCACTAGATAGCTACTGCTGTAAGGGGCCTGTGTTTGACTCATTTGGCCCTGACTAGTTGACGAGCTCAAGCTGTACCATTTAGTTTTGGTCTGCAGTCAAGCAGGCGTGTCAAACAGATGTGGTTAGGACATGTGATTTGTGAGGATGTTAGAGTGCTGTGGATGCAGCTGATTGAATTAGAAGTGTGCCGATATTAGATTCACAATGCCGTAGCAATTTGCCTGGTCTTTCTCAGTGTACTGACGCCATCGTCTATGGATTGGAAAAAAGCTGTGACAGAATGGTGTGGTCATTATACTGTCTGGCACATTAAGATGCAGATTTCAACATTTCCATCTTCTGTCTTCCATCACAGCAAAGCGAATAGTGCAAACATAATGACTACTCAAGGTTATGGTGTTTTTTTTTTGTTGTTGTTTTTTTTTGTTTTTTTATGAAATCTGTGAATTCAATCGAATTGTACCTGCACTGTACGGTACACAAAGTCATTTTCAACAAGAAGTAAGTCCGTAGACAAAAAAAAAAAAAAAAAAGTCAAAATCTTCCAGCAATTGTGATCAAATAATTTGAAAAGCTGCTACAGCTTCTACTGGAAATACTAAGGCATTCGTAAGCCTGTAAGCCTTCACAGTAAATCCTATATCAGGCACTATAACAAATGTTTTCTCTCACCAAGAAACAGAAAGAAACGGAAAGTTTTTAAGAAACGCACGTCAAAAAAACCTGGTGGTTTACTCCGATTTGACCCTGGTGGACCCCCCTCCAGATTAAACAGGCATGGTTCCTTTAGACTGCCTGGCCTTTCTGAAAACAAAACTCTGCCAGGACTGTTCTGAAAGATCGTTATTGAAGGTTCTTTGGTGGAAAGGCTCCCCGCTATACGGCCTCTCAGATCCGTGTTGGGTGAAGTGATGGAGTTCAAAGCTGCACACTGAGAACAATTATTCTAAGCTCCCATGGTGATTGCTTTTGCTTTCCATCAAAAGATGCCATCAAACCCCATGGTTTACCAGCGCTAAATAACGAGGCACCATTAGTGGCAGCGGAGGCATTCTGAGGAGGCCATGTCTCGTGGGCTCCGGATCACATAAGCTGTTAACAGATGAAGAGAAGAGCTTTCTCAAACAACAGACGCTTGCATGTGCAAGCTATGGTCATCCTGAAGCTGGCAATAAAATAACTACAAAGCAGATGAGGTGTCTCCGGGGTAAAGATGTGTCTTTTCACGGCCACAACAGTTTTGTGAAGGAAGCATCATAATGGCAGGAAACTACACATAATTATCTGAAGGTGAGACAGCACACACACACCCCGCCCCCCCTTCCCTGATATGTTGTGTACGAGTTAAAAGGCTGATTTACATTTATATTGCAAAGCTTGCCTTGTGCTTGTAATTGTTGTTGTGGAGCCCCCACCTTCTCCCAACCACTCCCACTCCCATACTTAGGCACCCTGTGTCGTGCAATCAGCCACTGTTCCCACCTGCACCGGGGCTCTGAGAGAGACAGCCAAGTCAATCCAGGTGTAATTCTGAGCTCCACCACAAAATTCCCACAGACACTGAAGCCCTTATCAGATCAGCAGCTCAATTCTTCAAAGTGCCTCCTGTCCCACAACACAAAATACATCTTCCTCGCTCTGTCCCATGCAGAATTTAACAAGGCTGTCAGTGCATTTACTGGCTTGTTTACTCATATCTCTCAACCACTGCCAGGAAATACAATATAACAACTGTTTGAGATGCCGGGTAAATATGTGGCGGCCTCGCGGTGATTCATCGCTGCAATATAGTGCACGAAGTGCAGAATAAAGTGATTTTGATGTTTTCTCAAACTATCCCTTGCAGCAAATGAGGGGGAAAATAAATGACCAAATGATGGATTTCACAGAAAAGGGAAGAAAAAAGGCCGGCAGCACACACACGAGCTCCTTCACACACTCTTTCGTCTTATACGAACACACACGCGCACAAACAGCTGGATTTAGATTTTTAAAAATCATTACTTACTAAATTAGCCCACTCAAAGTTTAACTGTGGACGAGATAGAAAAAACGTGCATGTGTTCCTCGAAGCCACACATGCAAATCGTCTAAGAAACATCACTGGCACCTTTGCGCCATATTCTAAACATATATTTTGCAGGTGAGACATTACTGCAGAGGTGAAAGTACCGAGGAGACATGAAGAAATGCCACAAGTATACGTTTTCTACGTCTGCCATTATCAGGTTCTGCAGGCTTTGCTCTCCGCTCCGAGTTTAATGGTCTTTGCCGAGCGGCTGGTATTACTTTTGTTTTATGTGCATTGCACATCAATTTGGAGCCCATTTATCCCCCACATAATCTGCTGAGATGCACTTTGAATGATTCGGAAGGAGCGCAGATTGCACAGAGCAGCCGCTACATCTCCCACTCTTCCATTATTATTTTCTCTTTACTTATTTATGGGATAATCTGTCTACCCGGTATCAAATTACCCAAAAACAAATATGAGAGAGAGAGAATCCAGCAGCTGAATGCATCGCCAAAGGCAAATGGGGACCATTCTCATCGCAATGCCGTGCTGACCAAATCTGGGCGGACTCTGTGTGCTCCTTTAGACAGAATCTGCCTGTTTCAGGGGGAGACTAGAGAGCATTTACGTTTCACAGCAACACGGATTCTTACCTAATACTCCTCCTGGACGTAAAAAAGATAACTGTGATATGAACAAGAAAATAAAACCGCAGCGAAAAGATTCACTCCTTCCTTCAGGTGTAACAGCTGGGAGGTACAGACCACTGGCTGGGCTGTCCTTGAAAACAGAGCGAGAAGAAATGGGTGTTTTACTTCAAGAACATCCGTAGAAACTTGTGTTTCGAGAAAGAGGTGAACTAACGGGCAAGCTGATGGTTGCCTCCCAAGACAGGAGCAGCTAAAAATGATTTCATCGTCCATGCATCAGCTGCCACAGACCAGGCTCCTTATAAAGAGATGCGACAATTCAGCAATAATAATGAGAGTCGCAAAACGGGACACTTGCAGGACGGGAAATAGTCTTTAGTTTTTAGTGCAGCTTTCACTCTTCTGGTCGCAGAGGTCAAATGTAAATGACTTCTAACGTGCCTGAAAGACTCACATAACAGCATTGGTTTGCTTTTTATGCCACAGATACTGCCACAGTCCATGTTCCACAAAAGCCCAGCTCTGTTTGCAATATAATTGTCAGTGGATACATTGACAGCATCTTGTTGCCGGGGACTCAGTGCGTGGGCAGCAGAACGGCATGCTGCACAGTCCAGCCGCCACACTAGAGAAGCAGTGCTGACAACGCCAGGGTTGTTTATGACACTTAAGCAGTTAACATGATCCCTTTAGGAACTAGGCAGCAATGAGAGTGTTGCAAAGGAGGACCCTGGACATCCAATATTTGCAGATTCAAGTGTGGTCTTTTTTATTTATATATATATATATATATATATATATATATATAAATAAGATTTATTTTTAAATCAGCGCCTTTCTGAGTATGGCACCCATTCCATGCCAGTGTCTGTTAAATTCCTACACAAGCACCTCATTCTTCTTTATGAGGGACTGATTACTGATCACCTGAATCACATCTTATTTAATGAGGAAAAGTATAAAAACACTGCTGTAAT
>JBBJLS010000036.1:16338867-16352216 GCA_037577275.1 Bryconaethiops microstoma | reverse complement strand
GAGCAAGACCCTTAACCCCAAGTTGCTCCAGGGAGACTGTCACCTGTAGTTAGGGAATGGAAGTCGCTTTGGATAAAGGCGTCTGCTAAATGCCATAAATGTAAATCACATTTCTTGAGTAGGAGAAATGTTGTCCAACCAGTGACAGCAACACCAGAAATTCACAATGTGAGCATTCCCTGAAAGAAAATGGCAGTGGAGTTTGATCTCAACCTGGGTGACCACCTCCCCAACACACTCTCTCTCAAGCTTTGCCTCAGTGAGATGCTCTCATTTACTCATTAATTAAATAGCCTTTTAACTTACAAATGCTGTAATTATACTGAGGTTGTGATTGTCTTATTTGTATCCTAGAATACATTGTGTTCTTATGTATGTTTCATTTATCTTGATTTCTTCTTAGTGCTCAGTTGCTGCCAATATCCGCATAAAACAATTCACAATGGCAAGACAATCCATTAATACAACTGTCTTTCATTAGAAATTAGAGATTATAACAGGCATTACTTGATAATATTCATAAGTCTTATAAATGCATTAATGACCTGGAGTTTCTACAATGTAATACAGCACCTCTCCATGTGTGTTTAATAATCATTTTCTCTAAAAAAAAAAAAAAGACCTACAAAGTCGCTAGATGGATATGAATACAAAAAAACATGATTTTACATAATCAATGAATGATATACTAGGAAAGACGAGCTTTTTGTTTCTGTCAATTCTCAAAAAACATTGTCCTCAGATGTGAGGCCTGGTGACAAAGTCCCAACTTGACTGTTCTAATAGTATTTTGACAGTGCTGAGAAGAGCTGATGCCCGCTAATTGCGATATGCCACCAATGATCTAAAGTCCTTTCACAAATTGGGCATGACAGAATGCAAATCAAGGACGGTTACAATTGAAAGCCTTGGCTTCGTGTGCCGTCTGCATCCTGCTGCTTTGCTAATGTTTCCTTCTTTAACAGCTATACTGCATAAAGCCATAACCAAAGTAGCTAATTACTTTGTTTCATTTATATTGACGACAGTGAAATTGCTTTATTGAAGTGACATGCTTGAACTTGTCCACGTCTGTGGTGTCTGATAAATGTTTTATATCACAGCTCTATTGAGGCAACAAAGGAGCCTATCAAATCAAATTCATGGTCTGTAATCCTCTAATCAAAGGACGGCATCCTAAACATTGCGGCAGTGAAAGGGGCTTGCTTAGCCCTCTGCCACACATGAAAATGCCATCGGCGAGTCTAATGCTCAGAGCATGGCTGCTGCATGTTGAAGTCATCTGAAATGTCTCAGTTTCCAAAGAAACAGTCATGATGATCGACGAAGGAAGACTCAGTTCATTATTGAGTGATTAAATTAAACCACAGGCTCCAGTCGGATGAAAGAGATATGGAGGCTGACCTAAATTTCAACCCGGAAACATCTCTAATAGGAAAAGCGGCGGCTGAAGTGGGTCATTATGATGAGCTGGACAAAATGAAAGATGGAAACGGTTCCAGTGACACATCAAGGCTGTACCTTACTGTAGGATGTTCCCAGATGTTTAATTGATTCCACACTGGCCGTCCACTTCATTAGAAACTCTTCCCTTGTGCTTCTACTCATTGTCCACCAATTGGTCCAACCACTTATTACACAGGTGCACACTTATAGACTGTTGCCCACAACTGGGAAACCATCTTAATTTGACAATCACTGTACCCCGTTCATGATTAGACAATTTTCAACCACAAGGGTGGTGAACTTAGTACGGGTTTTTTAAGCTCAGCTCTATTGCTGGGGTTATCTACATATTCTGGTGTCACTGATACATTTTTAACAATGAAGCACCATAAAGTGTCCATGGAAGAGCCACTTTCATTTCACAACTGTGATACAACTTTGGAAAGAACCTGCTAGGAAGAACCCTTATATAAGGAAAGAAATATTTTGGTGCAGCTGGTGGCCTGGTGGTTAGGGAGTTTCCAGTGCAATTGGAGGATTGTGGGACTGAATCCCAGGGCTGGCAGTGGCACCACTGAGGTACCCTTGAGCAAGGGACCGTCTCCATACACTGTTCACACTGTGTGCTGTGCTGTGTTCCCCTGTGACCATAGAGGGATACTAAAGTGAAGGTAAACTTTTAGGCGTCCCTTAACATTCACAAACCTCTCAACCATGGACCTTCAGGGACCAAAAGTGGTTATTCTATGGCACTGCTTTTTTCAATGTAGGTTAATATTGTCATCCAGCACATAAAAATATTGACAACTTCTATGGTAAGAAGCTGTCCTTGGTGAAGGTCTGGAAAATGGCTTGCATCAACACATGGGCATCAACAGATGGGCTACAGTCCTTAACTGTGGATGCCACTAACTTAGAGTGTAATTCAGTAGTATTCAACCTATTGGTTGTTTATAGTTGAAACAGTTCAGGCTTCTATCTTGCAGGAGATTACCTCCTCTGCCACATTTGCTGTAAATCAGAGACCAGCAAAACCCACTTAGTTCTCCTGTGTGCATTTGTTTATTGTTTCCCCACAAAAAACAAATGAGAGACCAAAATAAACAGCAACAACTTTGTGCATGATCAAGTTCCTGCATTTCAATATCCCAAAAGTGTCTATTCACAAATATTTTGTTCCCCTCTCTAATTAAAACTCGAGGCTGTGCAGGGGTGCAAACAGAGGAGGCAAAAAAAGAAAAGAAGAAACCCAAAAAACCAAAAACTCAGCTCATAATTTTTCTCTCTTTTGAAAGTCTTCTACGCAAGTGCAATTTCCTGTCTAATTCAGACACTGTATCTGCTCCTTCCCCTCCCACT
Organism: Bryconaethiops microstoma; assembly: GCA_037577275.1. Lineage (NCBI taxonomy): Eukaryota > Metazoa > Chordata > Actinopteri > Characiformes > Alestidae > Bryconaethiops > Bryconaethiops microstoma. The sequence goes on along the minus strand of JBBJLS010000036.1, from coordinate 16,349,411 downwards.
GAAGCCATCCCGCCAGCACTTTGTCTCTGGATCCGTGCATGTGTGCTCGACATGAATCGATGCAATTTAGAAACAAAATGATTTTCAAAGCTACATGATCAATAAGTGAATATCAAGTGCTTCAAAAACAGATGCATTTTCAACCTCGGCCCTGAGATGCACAGAAATTGATCAATTCATATTCCAAAGACGCTTCTTTGTGGTTGTGCTTCTCCAAAGCTAACACGCTGCCTTGTCGGAGCTACTCATAACTTATAAGCATAAAGTTCTTGGCACACATTCACACAATGAGTGAAAAACTACTAGCTGAAATCTAATCTTATAGTCGGTTTTACGAGAAACTGTTCGACTGGGGAAAGTATTTGCCGCTGTTGTAATTTACTAACAGGGAAGAAGCTGCAAATCACTTTCCCATGGAATATCAGCCCAAGAACAGAAATATCTGATGCTCTGGCATTGAAGCTTTATGCTGGATTATACTTGAGATAGGTAGAATTAATGATGTCTAGGAACAAAGAAAGATCTGCCCATACCTCCAGACTACATTTTCACTTTTAATCTCCATAATGTGTGACATATCCCCTATCTCTAGATTTTCATCAGAATTTCATTGGTGTATGGTAAAAAGAAATCTGTGCTTTTCTTCACTCCACTTGCTGAAAATGAGAGCAAAACCTCTACAAAGGCAAGAACTCACTCGAGAGAGTAGTCGAACGCCGCTAGAAGGAGAGTGATGAAACTCGCATTTGGTTTTCCAGAGTGTTCCCCAGGGAGATCTGATTGTCTTTTTTGAGTAATAAGCATGTCTAATTGGTCAAAAGTTGGCTGTGTCTACTGACAGGTGACCTTTTGAAGTTTGCAGCTTGTGCAAAAGTGGCTGAGCCTGAATTTCACCCAAGTAATCTGAATTGAGATGTTATTCATGCCCTGCTCCCTTCTAGACCTCACCTTCAAACTTGGCTTTAGCTGGGGTGTTATGAGAACCAGAGATTCTTTAACACATAGAAGTTGTAGCTACCCATGACAATACCAAATATATTTCTTGATTTAATTCTAAAAAAACATTCTTGCTTATAGCTCATTTAAACATTTAGCTTATAGCTCATTTAAACAGAGAACATTTAGGTATGTTTGTAAATACATTTGCTATATTTATGTTTATTTGCATCTTTATATTTGTATCCATATTTATGTTCATTTGTATCTTTTTTTTATTTTTAATATATAATATTTTTCCAAGTGTTGGAATGGTATACTTAATTTTATTCAAATTTTACAATACTTAAACGCAGTGTGGAATTATCAAGTAAAATACAATACTTCGTACAAAACAAACAGAAAATGAGCTTAATGCAACAGAATGGAAACTTTACAACATTTCACCTGAACTTTTTGAGATTTTCTCATTAGATGATGATCAGTGGTCTCCAACCTTGCTACTGGAGATCTCCTTTTAGCTCCAACCTTAACTGACTCCACTGGATCCATCTAATCATCGCTTTCAGAAGTCCTCGATTAACTGGATAAGGTGTTTGGTATGTCATTGGAGGTAGACCTTTATGAAGATGGCTGGTGACTGCTGGTTTAGATGTTATTTCATAAAGCATTCTGACTTTTTGGAGACACGGAGGAACACATTGAACTTTATTTATCTCACGAATGCATGTATCTTCAATCGGCACCATCTTCTTGACCTACCTGTGCCTGGGATATCAGTTCCTCTGGCCTAGGTAGGCTGCGGCAATCCTGGATAGCCTTCTGTAGAAGTCTTACTATCCGAAGGAAATCCTTTTTCTTTTTCAGCTCAGGATTGACCACTTTCAATGAAGATTTAATCTTGTAAAAATGATCTCGTATAGTGGAACAGGTTATCTGATCTGTTTCGTCAGCCCAATATACTTTCATTCTTGGATGTCCAAGACATACCTACTCTAAGTACACTAAAATTCCTAAGGAGGTTATGATCTTCTCAGACACTGTGTTCAAGCTGCAGCCTAAATACTGTACCATGTGTTAGCTGAAAACTTATCCTGAATTAGTTGTTCACCAATGTACTGCTGGAGAAAGTCCAGTGGGCTCCAGTCTCTATGGCACACATTACTTCTACTTCTATCTAGCTGCACACCCTAATCTCTGATAACTTGGAAAAGATAAATGACTAGCGACAGTGCTAGATACATACAATAACGTATTTGATATTCATTTACAGCATTTAGCAGATGCTTTTATCCAAAGCGACTTCCATTCCCTAACAAAAGGGACAGTCTCCCTGGAGCAACTTGGGGTTAAGGATCTTGCTCAGGAACCCAGTGGTGATGTGCTGAAGGTAGGATTCAAACCCATGACCTCTTGGTCTAGAAGCAAGTATCTTACCCACTAGGCCTCCACCACCACCATATTCAGTTTATGTTCTTCAAATCCTTAATGAAAACATAACTTGGAAAACACATAACCCCCCAGTGACTTGTAAAACAGAAATGAAGCGATTTTCTTTTATTGTTTTTGTGCTCTCATTATTCATTGCCAATTGAAAAGATTTGTTTCAAGAGTCTTGACTAGTGTCAGTGTTAGATTGCATTCCAAATACAGTCCAAACATAGAAGATATTTTATATTTGTTGAAAACAAAACAAATTTGAGATGCAGTTTATGTCCTTCAAATGCTTCTATGCTAACCAGCTATTCAGAGCATCTGCAGATTACGGAGCTGACCAGCACAAGCTCAGGCCAATTGTGGTCATAATCAGGGTGAAGATCATATAATGTAATCCCAGTTTAAACTAAGACCAGGGTGGCATTTCCTATTGAAGACTCATATGTGTCTATTTAAAGCCATCATGTTGTTCTCAGACAAGTCCTAGATAACAAATCTCTCTTTTCAGTGAAAAGAAGATGAATAGGAGCCTTGTTTTCTGTCTTTTGCAAAGGTGGAGGTTGGGTTGGAGCAAGCTAGCTGGATATCACCCTGCTCCTGATTGATCAGGAGAAAGGCTTTGTTAATCTGAGCCCCAAAGCTTGCCACATTTAGCCCAAGCCACTAGTTCCCATACCTGCTGTAAAGCCACCACAATGGGCCAAGAGTCCCCAGGCCAGGCAGGAGGGAGAGAAGATTGTTGTTTTGCATGAACAGAGCAAAAGATCACCACCAAATCCCGTGTAATCTTCCCCAAAGCTACAGAGCAGCTTCGAAAAGGCCTGAAAGCTTTGAAGAGCTGGAAAGTCTGGCTCTCAGCTTGCCAAAACAGGTTCCATCTCAGTAAAGCTTTAAATATTTTTTTCTCAACTTGAATGGATAAGACTGCTTATAACGGGGTTTAGTCAGGTTTCGGACATCACTTGACACATGTTTTATGGCCAGGTTTTTCACAGTGTCTCCCACTTTGTGTCTTTCACATGCTGCAGAGTAATTAACTAGGAATATTTCATTTTATTAGGTGGCTGGAAGGTTGTAATGTGTAACCTCTACAACACCTCATGTTAAGTATAGGCCTACAGGGACCAGTATACTAGGTTCCATGGGAGCAGCTGTGAAGACACAGACAAGTGTTGAAATGTAATTGTTAGTTTTTGTTTCAGAGTCACACTGAAATTTTCGAAAAATAAAAAAAACTACAGGTAAGTATGTGGTAATCACCTTTTATAGATACAGCTCTGTAAATCAGCATCTCTATGAGTATGGCAACCATTCCATGGCAGTGTCTGTTAAGTTCCTACACAAGCACCTCATTCTGCTTCATGAGGTACTGATTAGTGATCACCTGAATCACATCTTATTTAATGAGGAAAAGTATTTTTTTTAAAAACACGGCTGTAATCACCACTCTTCTCTTACAATGTGACCAGTTGGATGGCAAAACGCTACTAGAAGTACGTCAAAGGTAATTATTGCCATTTTGTTTAAGAGTGAATGAGATTTGTTTTCTTTGAATAATTCAAGTTCTGTAAACACTGCATCATTTCTCTTATTTTGATATTTTGTCATTTTCTTTAAAATCATGCTTTAAATAACAATATTTTTATTTGGAAATTAGGAGAAATATTGTCAGCAGTTCTTAAAAACTAAGGCAAAGCTGTTTAATTCAATACTAATAAATATATATATATATGTACTGAATTCATAAAGCGTTACAGTTTTGCTCAGTGAACGCTTTCACAGCCGCCCGGACTGTTTTAAAGAGGTCCACAGTGCAGGGCAGCCAGCTTTCAATGCGATTGTCCTGAATGCTGTGGGGTAGAGCTCTAGCACTTCCCCCTCACAGTTTGAGTGGCAGCAGGGCCAAGCCACAGATAAAAGGATGAGACGGAGGGTGTCATTTCTTGAAGGGGTGTCAGATCACATAAACTTGTCCTCTGCTTCTGTTTTTCCAGCCACAACGCTCTGATTTCGCTGTCGGCAGATGCTAAATAAATCCAGCCTTCATTTGTAACACAAGTATTCACAACGGTAAGAAAAAAAGGTCCCCGGGGGCTCCTGGAGACAGAGACTATTCGGTCTTCAGTCGCGAACACCTGATAGCTTTTCATCATGCCAGTAAGTGCTTGCCACAGCCGCAGTTACTCTGATGGATGATGCAGAAAGCTGATGTTAGCCCCCTGAGTGGCAAGTGGCAAAATTGCTATGCAGCAGGATAGGGGCGAGTACTTTTTTATAGGACTCAGGTTTTTAATTCCAACTGTGCTTAGTATGGAGGAAGGAGACCCATGACACACTTAACGTGTATTTTAAGGCTAGCAGTCCCGTACGCTACCCTAAACTAAGCTAAAGGCTCAGAGTGGCCCAGAGCAATGTGCTGCCATGAAATGATTTGCCACACGGAAGAACACTAGTCGAACACTAGCGGAAACATTCGCCACATCCATGGTATGAAATAAAAGAACAAAGGGTTTGTAGTGGCCAGGTCCTCGTGTGCTACCCACGCTGACGTCTGGATCTAGTCCAATACAACGACTGTAACTGAGGACGGCATGTTTAATTGGTTATACCCACTGCAACAATAGATCCCATCCCGTCACATCTCTGATTACAGGGGGTCCTCGGGTTACGACAGTCTCGACAAACAACGTTTCGAGTTTACGATGCTCACTCCCATAAAAACGTTAAAAAATCTAAACACCATTCATTAGCGTCGTACTTACGGACTACGTGGGCGGACTAGTTTGGGTGAGAGGCAGAAGAATGCGAAGAATATGCAGAATACGCAGAATACGTCCCCCTATAAGCTTACCTATGCCATTTTGAACTGTTTTTACTCATTTTTTGTCACTTTTCCTATTACCACAGTACAGTGTACAAGTACAGCATATTTATGTCCTTTTTCCGTTTTCCTTTTCCTTTTTCTAATGAAAACAGGTTATGCTGTCGTACTTCAAACCACCGACACTGAAAATGACGTATTTGTGTTTCCAGCAATCTGACTGCACACTTGATTTGAAACACCTTCTCTGCCCTCTTCACTCAGGTAGTATATGCAGCAGCATCTCCAACAAGTACACTCAGCGTTATGTCTGTAGTACCTTATATAATGGAAATTCCAGTTTCAGGGGTTTTGATATGAGGCAAGAGGTCTGAAAGAAATATTAGCCTTCAAAATGTGTGGACCAATCGCAATGCAGTACTGACGTTACATTAAAAAAATTAAACACACAAATTTCATTAGTAACCAAATTTTAATATCTACCATGTCCCTAAAAGTCCATTCTTTTCCTTACAAATATACTTGAGTAAAAATATTTACTAAAAAAAAATATTTATTGCCACATTTGGTATTTGATAGGAATACAAGCCCTGCGGCAGTGATAGAATCACAAAAAGTAAATTAAATCGTTCCACTGAACCTCGATTGACCACGCCGATTTAAAGATTGTGATTCCTTGGGGCTAAAAAGGGCCTCTGCCTCCTTTTTTGCTTGTATTTTATTTCTGTTGAGGTCCCCTATGACATTTGTGTGGGTTTTATATACCAAAAATCATAATTAATTTCTATGACCATTTCCAAGCTCTCCTTGTCCTTTAGAATTAAACTTGCTTTTTTGTCACTGAGACTGATGTATGTAAATGAGTTCAGCCCGGCTGTTGTGTATTGTGCCGCAGTCAAAAAGCAGATTGAAACACTCTTTATTAACTTCAGCATTAATGAGCGCAGTGAAACGGTTTTAGGTGAGCTATTCTTGCAGTTTAATGTAAAGTGGCCCCTTATAGTCAGGCGTGAACACCCCACAGCACACAGTGTGAACAATGTGAAATAAATTCTCTGTATTTAATCCATTTAACCCATTCATCAAGTGAAGCAGTGGGCAGCCAGGAACACAGCGGCCGGGGAGCAGAGTGTGTGGAGGGTACCTTTAGAGGTGCCACTTGCAATTGGGATTCAAACCCACAACTTTCTGATTGCAGGCGCAACACCCTAACCACAAAGCCACCAGCTAATTTCCATGTATGAACTGGGCAGCAAATCATATATTGTTTAACTTTAACAGTGCGTAAATACCACAATGAAACCATTCATTTAAAAAAAAAAAAAAGGGAGGAAAATTCAGTTTTCCATCAAATGTCCCTTTCAATATTCTCTGTCATTATTTATCACAGTAAAAGCACATTCCATTAAACTCGTTTAAAAGTTTCTACGTTTCAGTTCACGTTATAGTCACAGTGCCGAACAGCCTACTTCTATGTTTACTGGCCAAACACACGCAGGATCATGCTTTAAGTAGCTATAATGGCTTTAACCTATTTGCATAGGCGTCTAAGACTTTTGCACAGAACTCTAGCAATATCAAGTCAAGTAGGTTTCAATTGTCATTTCTACCATATATATATATATATATATATATATATATACACAGCACATAGTAAAAACGAAACCACCTTCCTCCAGGACCACGCATGTGTTTGGCCAGTAAACACAATAGGATGTTGCACTGGATGTTTTCTTGTCTCGTTCAGTTGTATTGTTGCTCTTGTGTTCTTTTTCTGGCTCTTTGTCCTGTTTGCACTTGTGGTCTTGTGTTCTGTTCTGCTGTGTTCTGTTCTGTTCTGTTCTGTTCTGTTCTGCTGTGTTCTGCTCTGTTCTGTTCTGCTCTGCTCTGCTGTGTTCTGCTGTGTTCTGCTCTGTTCTGTTCTGTTCTGCTGTGTTCTGCTCTGCTCTGCTGTGTTCTGTTCTGCTCTGCTCTGCTGTGTTCTGTTCTGTTCTGCTCTGCTGTGTTCTGTTCTGTTCTGTTCTGCTCTGCTCTGCTCTGCTCTGTTCTGCTCTGTTCTGCTCTGCTCTGCTGTGTTCTGCTCTGCTCTGCTGTGTTCTGCTCTGCTCTGTTCTGCTCTGCTCTGCTCTGTTCTGTTCTGTTCTGTTCTGCTCTGCTGTGTTCTGCTCTGTTCTGTTCTGTTCTGCTCTGCTCTGCTCTGTTCTGCTCTGTTCTGTTCTGTTCTGTTCTGCTCTGTTCTGCTCTGCTCTGCTGTGTTCTGTTCTGTTCTGCTCTGCTCTGCTCTGTTCTGCTCTGTTCTGTTCTGTTCTGTTCTGTTCTGCTGTGTTCTGCTCTGCTCTGTTCTGCTCTGTTCTGTTCTGCTCTGCTCTGCTGTGTTCTGTTCTGTTCTGTTCTGTTCTGTTCTGTTCTGTTCTGCTCTGTTCTGCTCTGTTCTGCTCTGTTCTGCTCTGTTCTGCTCTGCTCTGTTCTGCTCTGGAGGAATGTTGTTTCGTTTTTACTATGTACTGTGTATATATTTTAGAAATAACAATAAAAACCTGCTTGACTTGCCATGGCTTGATAGTTCTAGGGTTCTGTGCAAAAGTCTTAGGCACCTATGCAAACAGTGTAAAGCCATTTTTTTAACGTGTAACACACGTTTTCTCTTCCTGATGCCACAATTAACATCGGAATAAATGCAAACACTAATATTTGGTAATACTAATGTGACAAAAAAACTCTCCGCTCAACAGTTTTTGTCTATTATTTCCACAGGTACCTTTTGCACAGTACTGTATGATACAGTGAAATGTTAGGCCTGCGAAAGAATGCTGTGCCTTTTATTATAATCATGAATAATTTATTTTTCTTGTCGATCGAGTGTCCTGTCATTACAGAAGCCGAGTTCTGTACATGTATTGTAACCAGTTTGAAGACGAATGGAGAGTGCTGGGATGAGGCCACTGGATTTTTCTGCCTTAAGAGTGCAATAGATGAGCCGGAGAATCTGGAGGAGCTGTAAACGCGTCCTGACAGCGCACGCTAGGAAGTGTCTTATTGATGCAAATAACTTTGGAGTTAACTAGTTCTCCTTTCACATTCCACCTGATTGTAATGGAGGAGGCAATGGACCCCATTCATGACACTTCTGCTCTCGTCGTCCCTGTTCTCGCAGCGGCAAAGCTGTGGCCTGTGGAAATTAAATCACACTGATTGACTAAATCAGTCCCTCCTATACCACGTCCTATACTGTTATTGTTTTTAAGCTCTCATTTTCCATTTTAAAAACGGAATGTTATTATCACAGTCAGAAGGCGAAACACAACAACACCGAACCATATTCATTATTGTGCGTATGCAATATGCAAACATATTTGAAAAATATTACCTTTTTTTAATCAAGGATGAGTCAAACGTGGCATAAAAGCAAATGAAAATAACGGCTGAATCGTCACGGCTGAAGCAGCAGGCGGCGAATTTAAGACTGAAAAGTAGGTTAAAAGCTGTAAAGTAGTTGGATGCCCCTTTAGGTGTCTCTACTCTAAAAATGTTTTTGTTTCCATAGTGATAGCCGGTTCAAATTTTATCCCATCAGTATAAAAGGTTCGGTCTATAATTTGACGCTGAACAAAGCTGACAATGTCAACTGTTCCGAGTTCAGAGAAACGAAGCTATTAAGAGCCCGAGGGATGTCGCTAAATTGGGAGGAAAGCAGATTATACATATATATAATTATTTATTTATCTGAGAACAAAAAAAAAACCGAAAATGCTTAACAAGTTCCATTAACCAAAGGGAGGTTTTCAGCTTTGCTGTGATGGTAAAATAAAAAAAAAACCTCCAGCAAAAGAGAACGCACACACCTGTACACACCGGAAAGCAGCGTGCCCTGCAGGGCACTGTCTTGAGCGAACAGAACAAGTCACTGTTTTCTTGTAGGTGGCAGAAATGATTTTCAGAGTGAAGCACTCATTTGGGCCTCATCGCTATTGCTCTCCCTCTCAAGACTCAAAATAGGGAGGAAAAAAAAATCTCCCCTGATAGCCTCAGAATCTCAGCCCATATCCACTCGTAAAAGTGGTAATAAAGCTCGCCTCGTGAGATTTGATGTAGAGCTCCGGTGAGAATGCGAGTGCGAGCAATATTAAAAGCTTTGTTGCTGAAGTCAGATTCAAATTAGGAATTTGTACTGTGTTCGACCCAAAATGTGTTTGTTCAGCTGTGTGTTGCTCCTTCGTTACAACACATTATGCTGGTCTGATCATCGCACAAAATCAGCAAGAGGCATAATGAACGCTATTGAGAGGGAACAGTTGAAAATAAGCCCATTCGAAATGAGATGAGATGAGAAGTTGGCCAGGTTCTACAGTACTTTACATAGAAAACACATTTAGATCATGTCTGCCTCTAAAGTGTCATCGCGGGAATGTGGAAATGACTCTTCCCGACACTCAAGACGACAAACACACACACACACACACACACACCCCACACACACCCACACACACACCCACACACGTCTTCTCTTTTGAGGAAAGAAGGCACAAAGTAAAAAAAAAATCAGAAGCTAGTAAAGGTGTGCTTATGAACATTTTACTGCAACATTTTACTAAGTGTAATACATATATATATATGTGTGTGTGTGTGTGTGTGTGTGTGTGTGTGTGTGTGTGTGTGTGTGTTTACGTATGTATTTTCACACAATATGAAGCGCTATTAGTTATTCCTCCAAAGTGATTCTTTTATCTTGATATTTGAATTGGTGTTTTTAATGTTGTTTGAAAAAATATACAGTGTGTTTGTTTGTGTGTGTGTGTGTGGCAGGAGGTATGTTTGTGTGTGAGTGTTTAAAAAGGTGTGTTTTTAAAAAACAATTCATACAATTTATACAAACACATACATATATAAGCCAACCAGAAACGTGTTACATCATTTCTTCACTAATACTTGTTTATGCATCCCCTCGCCTTCACGACAGCGTCAGTCCTCTCAGGTAAGGATTACACCGGTCTCCCGAGCACTCATGCCCATTTTAGTCCATTCTTCCACTAACGTTGTTCACATCCAAGCTGAACACAGTACTGACACTTCCACACTCCAGAATGACAACTGTAGGGTGTACTGGTCTAACTGGGAGTGTTACTGGCACAACAGACATGATGGAACACTGACACCACTCAGCACAATCAGCAAACTTCAAACTCAGCTCTCACTTTGGAACAGCAGGTGAAATGCCAACAGTGCACCACGTCCATGGAAGAATGGGCTACAATGGACAGGAACTCAAGAGACTGGGATACACACACACACACACACACACACACACACACACACACACACACACACACACACACACACACACACACACACA
>JBBJLS010000036.1:16321690-16334362 GCA_037577275.1 Bryconaethiops microstoma | reverse complement strand
GTGTGTGTGTGTGTGTGTGTCTGTGGGTGTGTGATGTTTTGTGTTGCTGGGTGACGGCAGCGCCTTTAAAGGGATTACCACGCGGCGGCGCGCACCTGCAGCTGTTCTCGCGGGTGATCTAACTGAATATTCTGCGAAGGCACGTGCGGGAAAAGACCGCGGGCGAGGGATCTGGGGATTTCTTTCGTCAGAGGTGTAGAACCGGACAGTGGAGCCTCGCTGGAGACCCGTTCTCCCGGAGCAGAAGAGAACACTGCGACTCGAGGGAGGATCACGAGACGCCTCCACGTGTCCGAGCTCGCGTTAATGGAGCTGGCGCGGCTCAAACTGCAGCATCTCCGGATCCGTTCCGACGGGAGGAGGCGTTGCTCGACCAGGTCAGACCGGCTGAAGACGCTGAGCCCGCAGCTGCAGCGGCTTTGCCGTGCAGAACAGATTCAGCAGCAGTGCTGAGGGTCTCCAGGCTTTCAAGAGTTCCAACTTTGCGAGAGTGGCGTGCTCTTACAGCACTTTTCCTCTAAGATCTGTGAGAAGCCACATTCACACAAAGAGCCTCCAGACATGACTAGACAGAGTCTGGAGGATTTACAGGGAGCCGGCGCAGAGACCAGCGCCATACGCATCAATGTCGGAGGCTTCAGGAGGCGACTTCTCTCTGATATCCTCTCTCGCTTCCCTGAGACACGACTCGCTCGTCTGCTTCGATGTCAGTCAAAAGAATCCATCCTTGAACTGTGTGACGACTACGACGATGCCGAAAAGGAGTTCTACTTCGACCGGAACCCCGCGCTTTTCCCCTATGTCTTAAATTTCTACAACACGGGCCGCTTACACGTTATGGGAGAGCTTTGTGTTTTCTCATTCAGCCAGGAAATTGAATACTGGGGCATTAATGAATTCTTCATCGACGCCTGTTGCAGCAACACCTACCACTGCAGGAAAATGGAGCCAGACCAGGAAGACTGGGAGAACAGAAGTGATGAGGGGAGTACCACTTCTTCCTTTGATGAGATCTTAGAATTCTACAGCGATGCTGCAAGGTTTGACAAGCAGCCACTGGGAAGCGTCAGGAGGAAAATCTGGCTGATGTTGGACAACCCTGGCTATTCCGTGCCCAGCCGTATCATCAGTGTGTTCTCGATTTTGGTGGTGTTGGGATCCATAGCCACCATGTGCATGAACAGCATGAGGGAGTTTGCCCTGCTGGATAATGAAGGGGTCCCTCACGAGGACCCCCGATTTGAGACAGTGGAGCATTTTGGAATAGGCTGGTTCACCTTTGAGCTGGTTGCCAGGTTTGTGGTGGCACCAGACCTTCTCCACTTCTTTGAGCACCCCCTGAATGTGATTGACTTGGTATCCATTCTACCCTTCTATCTCTCGCTCTTAATCGACCTCGTAGTCGAGAGCAGCCCTGCGCTGGCCAACCTGGGCCGTGTGGCTCAGGTGCTCCGGCTGATGCGAGTCTTCCGAATCCTAAAGCTGGCGCGTCACTCCACGGGCCTGCGATCGCTTGGAGCTACACTGAAAAACAGCTACAAGGAGGTTGGGCTGCTGCTTTTATACCTGGCAGTGGGCGTGTCCTTCTTCTCTGTGATGGCCTACACCATCGAAAAGGAGGACAATGACGGACTGACCACCATCCCAGCCTGCTGGTGGTGGGCCACGGTTAGCATGACCACAGTGGGCTATGGAGACGTGGTGCCAGGCTCCGTGGCAGGGAGGCTCAGTGCCTCAGCCTGCATCCTGGCAGGCATCTTGGTAGTGGTGCTGCCCATCACACTCATTTTCAACAAGTTTTCCTTGTTCTACAAGAGACAGAAACAGCTAGAGATTGCCATGAGGAGCTGTGACTTTGATGAGGACATTAAGGAGGTGCCCTCAGTGAACCTGCGGAACTATTATGCTCATAAAGTGAAGTCTCTGATGGCCAGTCTGTCCAACATGAGTCGCAGTTCCCCCAGCATGCACAGCCTGAACGAGTCTCTGCAGTAGTTCAGGTGTCTGACAACAAACTCCTTTGTGTGACTGCAAGAAAACATCCATTTCTGTGTAGAGCTTTATGTTGTATCAAATATTTCTATCATACCAGCAAAACTCACTCATTTGATGTTCTGAGTTCAGTTTGACCTAAAACTAGATTATGTGTTTGCCGTCCACAGTGCTAAAAACTGTTTGTTTACCACAGTCGCGGAAGTGCTGCATGCTGTCTTAGCATCCATAGTTAGATTTTCACATCCATTTTCTCAACCAGTGGTTTATATATGATGGTTCAGCAAACAGTCTGCAACAGTCTTTCCCTGTACTTGAATACTGCTAGAGTGAAGCTTAATCAGTGCTGTATGCCTAGAAATTTGAATATGTTGTCACTTTATGTGCAGGAACACACTGCCCCTGACAGTGGTGTCTTGTGAGAGTTTCAGTGTTTAAATGTTATCCAGTGAAAATACCGTTGGCTAAACCACTTGCAGTTACTTGTTTTAACTTTCAGCAGTTAGCTGGGTTGGCTAGTTTAGAGAGTTTTCACCTGAAACACAGTGGCATGAAGACTGTAATCCCAAAGGCTCGAACAAGCGAAGGTGTTTGGGTGGGCAGAGTAAGAGAAGTTCACAGTGAACAACAATAAAGGTTACTTTTACTGCAGTGGTAATCAATCAAGCTTTATTTTCACCTTTATTCAGTTACGCTGAAAATGCACAAGCAGCACTTTTCTGTGTGGTATAGTAATTTCAGCACTACACAGTTATGCCTTTCTTTTGGGGACTGATTCCAAGAGACTGGATTGATTAAAAGTTTTTACTGCATTGTACTTTTTGTACTGCAGTTTGTTGACAGACATTGTCATAAAGAAAAGAAAAGCTTTTGCACTGCATTAAGGAAAACTTCCCAAAGATTTACAGTATAAAACACAGGACACATCCCTTGAGCAGAGCTATACGTGCACTGCTTTACGGCAGATTACAACATCCTACACATCCTGACGTTCCTGTCTGTCACAGCCGATTTCCTCCCTAGCGAAGCAACGTGGAAAAATCTTCTGGGATGTCGGATCCACCCTCTGCAGGAGTCAGTTGCGATGTTCACACGCCATGTCAACTGGGCACACGGCTGATCATACACCTCCCACCTCCACACTGAAGAGAATTCCTCGTTTAATAGGGTGGGAGGAATTCCATTACCATCATGGGTTGCAAACCATTGCCTGATGGTGTTTGAGGGATGGAAACTCACATTATCTTAAATTTCCGCACATTTTGGAAGATCGTCAGGGATGGGATTTCTGTACAGGGTCTAAAAATATCAAGAGATGTTGTGTGTTGAACAGGCCAGCAAGAGGTATATGAGTGAGCATGTTGTGTTTCTCTGTTTCTCTGGCCTTACACATCAACAGTAGCTCTGTGGCCAATGAGATTTTGACCACACCTTCTGCCTTTATCCTGCCTCATCAGCGTGTATGAAATTGTAAAGTGGTTCCCTTGAATCGAGTTCCATTATACAGTCTTCCCCAGAAGAAAAAGAAATTCCCGTATGAAGTATATGTATGTTCATTTTGGACAATATGTTTACATCAAATGGACATACATGTTATCTGTAGCTGTAGCAAATGTGTATGGGTCACACTTACTGTTGTACTGTTTACTGTATGCCCATAAATGTTTTACCTGGTACCTGAGCCCTTCCACTCTGTCACCATTTCTTTCAAATGGTAACTGTTGTATTTTTATTTGGTGTCTTTTCAGCACCCTGTTGATTGTTGAGATGCTCACAAGACGTGATGTTCTTAAAGACTTTGCTGCATCTCCATCAATCAAATGGTATTATTTGCAACCCTCTGCGAGGTAGTATTGCAGTCCTATGTGGTACAGTACAGTAAAATACAGTATAATATTGTGAAATACATGGTTGTATACATATATTTTCTGTATTGTAAATATAATAAATATATTAATATAGTACAGTACAATACAACTTCAGCTAAATTAATAAATGTAAAAGCAAGTGGACTTCTGTACAGTCAGTATACATTTCCATCATTACTTCACAATACAATGCACGCTTTTGAATTACCCAGCTGTTCTCGTGACGACACGCTTGTATGATTGAGGATACAGTGGTTCTCACAAATATATTTATATATATGCTTGCCGGTTGAAGGTCCATGGGATTCACCTCTGAGTTATTGAGCGATTGGTGAGAACTGATTGATCATTGGTTAATTCCCCTTCTGTTAAGATTTACCTGAGAATTACTCATCAACTCATTTACCAAAAATGTCATAAAAATGTATTGAATATGATTGACAGATTATAGCTGCTAGTTCATCACAATTCAATAATGCGCAGTTTTGGGGTGTAGGACTATTCAAAAGAGAATGAGCAGAATGCCTTTTGACCAACCTCAAGTCAAATGTGCGAATATATGACTGGCTGCAGAAAAATGTACATTAAAGGCCTGGGCGAGTTCACTCTGATATTAAGTGGTTATGAACTATGAAATGTGCAGGAACAGGAAGGGTAGGGATGAACTGTAAATTTCATTTTACAATAATACCTTCTACACCAAGAACTAAAGTACAGTCACCTCCTGAGTAGTTTTATGTAGCTTTTTTCCTTGCTGTAGCTGCGACTCATCAAAAATGTGGAGCAGTTTGTGTGAAACAGACTTCACCTGGTTTATGCAGGAACACGTATTGTTCCAGAGGAGGCAATTTATGCAGATCAATTCAATATAATGAATTTTAAATTGATTTGAATTCAAATGAATCAAACTTGGAGATGAATGGGTCATTTTGAAACATTAAAAGTGTTTACATATTACACCAAAGTCTTGTTTAAAAAAAAATAAAGGAGAATTCAGTTTTCCATAGTGTGGCCTCTTTAATAACTACAATGTTCTATGACTGACAAACAGGAACAGAATTTTGACAGGATGCTGCTATGAAAGCCAGTGTGAGCCACAAGAGATCCACAGGCTGAGTGACAGGCTGGCCTGATCCCATTCTCCCTCTGACTTTGTGCTTAACATGCATACATGAAAACTGCTGAAGAGAAAAAAAGAGATGAAGCCTAACTGGACCCAGCAGCCACAGGTTTACAGGCTATTTTCTGTAAGTCAATCTTTCTGATATGGAATTAATTTATCTCTGCATCAGAATATAATTCAGATGTGGTTTCGCTTCTTCAAGAGTGGAATGGTATCGTATGCTGTGGTATAACTATCCTACACTTTATGAATGTAGCTGTTTTGATGAAGAGTGTTTTTTATGCTGGACTGACCAGAGGTGCTGGTGTGTTATTGTTGATCTGAGCGAAGACTTGCTGTTCTATGGATCTGTGTAAGCGTCTAATATAAAGGGGGAGAAACTTTAATACTAAAGTTCTCGAGGGTATCACTGGCCGCTGCTCTGTGTGTGTTACACCTCTTAACCTTCGAGAAGTGTTTTTATCCTTGTCTCTTGGGTGTTGCATTGTCTATAGCATCAGTTCCAGTCATACAAACCAGCACTAAATTTCACTAAGAATCTCTTAACAGAGACGGGGACCTAACCGAGGACTGTGCAGTTTACGACACAGAACACTTGTTTCGGACAGGATCCTACTGATAATCCCACCCTTAACTTATTAGATTAAAAACACTGAACCAAAGTTTAAGCTTTTTCCATATTTTTTAATACCCTAAATGTTGTTTTCTTCTGAAACTGGTCAGTATCAGTAGTGAATATTTTTAAGTCTCATTAGTAAGAAGAAGTGCTTCATTTTGGGTGCCTTGGGGTGTTACTCCTCAAAAATAAACTATTAACCTAATAGCCTGTTAACATTTAGCTAACTGTAGTTAATTGAATTTAATCATTGTGAATGTAAATGTATAATTTTAATTTAAAAGTTTTGTCTCATTACAGTATTATAATTTATTTGAAAGGCTCCAGATCATTCATGGCTTCGTTCCTCAGACAAGTCACTATACAGTAAACCCCCAACATTCGTGGGGGCTACGTTCCAAGAGCACCCGGGAATTGTGAAAAACCGCTAATTTGTGATATGGTAAAAAAAAAAAATAGTGCAACTTTTATAGCGTTTTGCCCCCAGATATGCTCCCAAAACACTTTATTTCATTTTAAACTCATTACCCTTAAAGAAAATGCAAAGGTAAACCCATATCCGTACTGTACAGTTTACACTGAACTGCTCTCTCCCGCAGTGCTAGAATGTAAATACCGATGTTACCCCTGTATAGACTGGACTGTAATTCATGCAGCGCGTTTTCTGTGGTATAAGCAGAGTAAATAGAGTAATAATTGAATTGAATTTACAGTAAAAAAATTACAGCAGTAAGGAGAAATGAATAACGGACTCTCGGACTGGTTGCTTTCAAACCTCCCGTCTCTGAGTACAGGAGTATTTCACCATCCCAAGATGCACTTTCTTTATATTTTATATGGAAATGTAGCTAAATTTAAGTTAATATGTATGTTACAAAATCAGTAAATTTTATATTTTTAAATAATTTACCACTAAAATGCACGAAAAACTATACATTGCCAAGCAAAAAAAATGTGGAGGATATCTGCGGTTTCCAAGACCAATTATTAGGTTCTAAGAGAAAATCTGCAAATGACTGAATCCGCGAATTCTGAACCTTGTATGCGCAGGGTTTTACTGTATATATACAGATATAAAAACAGATCCCACCCATTGCAAATCCAAACATCAGTGGTTAAGTTCTCTTCCTAATGTCAATGCGCAATCCAACACTGTAGAATTTCAATGCAGCTCCTGAAGGCCAAAGCAATGGGAGAGCTTGGTCAGCGTTTTTCTACTTAGATACCAGAGAGAAAAACAATCTGACTGGCAAGTTTTCCATTGAGAATTAACCCCTTTTCACCAAAACTTAATACTGAAATAAAAGGGGGACTGCAGCACTCGCTGAGTTTAAATACCAATATGATACTATTGAATAAAACTAAGAATTAGAGACGTGTGTGTTTTCTCAGTTCACAGAAATCATTACACATTTTCTAAATGCCAAGAAGGCCCAGAGCACCGCCCCCTGAAATACAATATATAATCAAAAGCCTGTTCGAATTACATGCCGGAGCGACAGAGCTGTTTTGGTACTAGGCGAATGCTTTTTGCTGAGATTGTACTTTCCTCTGTATCGCAACTGATAAAGCAGACAGTGTCTGTTATGACGGTGCGCACTGTGATGAATAAATGCCACTTTGCCGGTTCACCATTTGGCCTCCTCATTCAGCTATAAACATGTGATCATTTCAGTCTTCGCCTATAGATTTCCCCAGAAAGATCAGGTGGCTGCATAAGCCTCACCGGATCTCATTTGTCACCTGAATAGACGTTTCTGAGAGCGGCGCATTCTGAACAGTGAATGAGATTCCGTCACACCTCGGCGCGGTGGTCACCTTCCGTCTGTGGGTGAGGGAGGCACAGAGATTCTGCGGCCTGGCGGATTATTTCTGCGAGAGTACGATTCTGCGCTGAGTGACACTTCAATTAGCTGCCTATCCTCCCCTGTGCTAATGGTGCAATTGGGAGGCATGTGGGCACAAGGCAGGTCATTAAAACATCTTTACAACGCGTCAGGTTTACTCAAGGCCGGTGATTAAGAACCTCCGCGCTGACGGGTAGCCAAAGGCTCGCAAAGCTCTCCCTAGAAATAAAGCAATTTCAATCTAATTGCTAAAAGGCCAAGCAAGTAGTGCATGGTGGACTCCCTCCCACCACCACCCCGAACGCCGTGTCCCGAGCTGCTCCACTGCTAAATGGATTGTAAGTTCAAACTCGCATAAGTCTCTTCCTTTTCGTTTCCTGGCACTGTCAAAGACCGGCGGCTTCCTGTGTTATTTGGGTATTTTTTTCCCCTCCCCTTTTGCTTTCAAGCCCTTTCATGGCACGTCTAACAGACCTCCACTGTGTATTTGAGAAAGTCACCCCAAGCTGGCATTATGGGCACAGGCTCGGCCCCGTCCGCCGCCGGCCCTTTTGATGTCCTGACTCCCTTTTCAAAGCTGCAGGGAGGCTGTCAATGCCTGACAATGTAGATCAAGAGTGTTATATTTCCCCTTTGTGCAGGTGATGTGATGTTTTGTCATGATCGAGTCGGAAAGTAAAATGTAGCATTCCGCCAAGCGCCAAGAGAACTCACTCACTCTCTCTCTCTCTCTCTCTCTCTCTCTCTCTCTGTTTCTCTCTCTATCTTTTTTTTCTCTCTCTGTCTCTGTCTCGCTCTCTCTCTTTTTTTTCTCTCTCTCTGTCTCTCTCTCTCTCTCTCTCGCTTTCTCTCTCTCTCTCTCTTTCTCTCTCACTCTCTGATGACCGAGCGCCCATCAAGCCTCCTATAAATAATCCAGCAATGGGCATCTGATGCGCACTTAGTGGGACAATGCGCTGCAATATAAAACAATTTCTTATTGCCATTAGCTTGTGCAAATCTGTGTTTAAAAAAAGGACCCAATATCTTGAGGGCCCTTTAATTATGACTGGCCACAATTCAGAGCTCATTGTGGAGCCGGGCAGGCTGATTAACCCTCCCCCTATTCAAGAGCAGATTATCGAACTCTCGAGGAATTAAGGGAAAGGCGTAAAAAATGGACAGAAGGACAAAAGAGTGAAGAACGACTGTATTTACAACAAAACCAAAGAACAAAAAAAAAAGGAGAGAGCACAAAACATGCCGGGCTGCATAATGCTCCCGCTTTGGGTTTGAAATCAGCCCCACCAAGCACACCGTCCTTTTTAACGTTGACACATGCTCGTCGGGAATGAATCACAACTGCTAATGAATCACGCTCAAAATTTCACTCAGACACACGCCTGGAGCATGAATATGGAAAGAGCATGTAAATAAATAAATAAATAGATAGATAAATAAATAAAAAAAGAATTAGCAGCATGTGGGCGTGTGCACAATGTAACTGGAGATAAAGCTAACATCTTGTATGTGTGTGTGTATTAGTGTGTTTGTGTGAGTGTGTGTGTGTGTGTGTGTGTTTGTGTGTGCGTGTGTATATGTGTATGTGCATGTGTGTATGTGTGTGTGTGTATGTATGTGTGTGTGTGTTTGTGTTTGTGTGTGTATGTGTGTGTGTGTGTTATTTGGCCACAGCAACAGCACTGTACATGTTTTCATGGGTGTTAGAAGCTTTTTTAAATGTATGGTTAATTTAGAGATTAGCGTAATGTCTATTTAAAACATGCATGCAATACATTCGGTGTTAGCAGCTATTAATATTATGGTTATTTATATAATGGTTGTGAATGAAATGGCTGTTTATGGAATGGCTATTAATGGAGTGTTTATTTATTGAATGTTATTGAATGGTTATTTATGGTTATTAATGGAATTGTCATTATTGGAATGGCTGCTAAAGGAATGGTTATGAGCGGTTATTAACAAAATGTTATTAATGGGACATGGTCTGCGTTGGGTGATAGGCTATGGGTACCCGCGACCTGGTTATGAATGGTTATTAAGGACATGTTGTTAACAGAACATTAATAATGGAATGATTACAAATGGAATGGATATGAATGGTTATTAATTAAGTGTTGTTAACTGAATGTTTATAATGGCGTGGTTATGAATGGAATGGTTATAAATGGTTATTAATTGAATGGTTAGTAGTGGTTATTAAAGGTGTGGTACAAAATGGGGACCGTGAAAATAGATCCTCGAACTCGTGAAGGTCATAGCTTTCGGTCAGCAGCTGTTGGAAAGTCCACAGGAAGTTCCACTGATATATTTTAGATATTCAGTACCTAGGTTCTGTAGATTGGTTCCCTGTAGCATTGCGTTATTAATGGCAATAGTGACAGCATTTGTCTGGCTCCCTGAAAACAAGGCTGTCGATGCTGCCCAAGAGAGTCGGCATGACCTTCTAGCAATGCAGGTGGGGAGCTAAATAGCTTTTCGGCTACACCGGGAAGATACACCAGAAAAAAAAAACATGGAGCGGAGGTAGAAACACCTCAGGAGAAAATCAACCATTAGCAAACTAGTGATTGGCACAATGTTCGGTTTGTGAGTGCTCAGCATCTATCCCTCAACAGCACTTTAGCTTTCAAACTCTTAAAATGTGTCTGTTTGAGAGCTAACGGTAACTGTGTTCATCCCGAACATTTAGAGGAGAGTGGAAAAACCTCTGAATCTGACAAATTGCGGAATGAGAGACGTCATTCACCTCCTAGCTGGACAAACAGAACTAATGACCCAGACGTTTTCTGTCCAGTCGTTTTCTGTCCAGCCGTTTTCTGTCCAGCCGTTTTCTGTCCAGCCGTTTTCTGTCCAGACGTTTTCTGTCCAGCCGTTTTCTGTCCAGCCGTTTTCTGTCCGCTGTTTTCTTGCGGTGCTTTGCGTGATGCACCTTGAGGCGACCGCCTTGAACGCACCAGCCCGGTGTGAGCGTAAAGTGGTCATGTCACCAGTGTCATCCTGACATACGGCACGGCACACATTGGTTTATTAGGCTGCTACATCAAATCTCGATAATGGATGTGCTGGGAACAAGGCGTTCGGGATATTAGACCCACTTAATAAACACAAAAATCCCAAAAATCCCCTGGATACTGTAGTGGTAACAAATGGAACAGTCCATACCAGTTTGGATTTTACTGGCGTAGGAACGTCTGCACAGGGTTATACAAGTGCAACCTACACTGACTTTTCAAAGTCTAAACTGATGCATGAACCAGAAAGCAGTGATGGCAGAGCTGGTGATGTGAGTAGATGTGAGTAGCCCTCTCCATAAGGCTCCTTTTAAAGCGGAAAATGTGATTTTATTTGATAAATAATGCATTTTAGATGCATCCAAATAATCACAACCCTCATCGAAGCTGATTGGCTTTGAACAGACTGGCAGCTTGAGCTGACTTTGGGAAGTAAAAGTTGAGAGGGGCTACTTTATTGCAAAAACAATAATAAATTCAGGAAAGAAAATAATTCCATTGCAGTTGGTTGATCTCAGAAACGACAAACAAAGGAACACGAACATCGAGGGAACAACGGGCCTATTTAATGAACCTGAGTGTGACACCTCTGCGCGCGGTGCTCCGTGTCGACCTCGGTTCCATCTGCAGATTCTAAAAAAGCCAACAACGAGCCGCCATTAACGGCTGCGCTTGATGCTTAATCAGTTTGCCGAGACTTGCACGCAGCAGGTGAACCAGAGGACTCTCGGTAAAGTCGCCGCAGCAATCGGGATTCCGTCAGAGACCGAGCCCCGACCTTTGACCCACGACCGCCCCGCTGCTTGCTGGCGTGGATCACGCTGGCGGCTCTCTCGAGTGTTTTGTGCCTTAGAAACGAGC
Source organism: Bryconaethiops microstoma (assembly GCA_037577275.1). Lineage (NCBI taxonomy): Eukaryota > Metazoa > Chordata > Actinopteri > Characiformes > Alestidae > Bryconaethiops > Bryconaethiops microstoma. The sequence continues at coordinate 16,323,041 of JBBJLS010000036.1, read as the reverse complement.
AGCACAGTTTAAAAAGCGTGTTAATTATAATGGAGGTGGATGAGGATTCTGCATTATTCTCCCCAGTGTGAAATGAGTCTAGTCAAATGCTGATGAGTGAGCTGGCACTCTGAAGTTTCAAAGGAGAGCAAGAAGGAGAGAGAGAGAGAGAGAGAGACAGAAAAAAACACTCTTACCAAGATAGAGAAAGAAAAAAAAACAAAAAAAAACAACTGGGTTCCTTGGAGAAAACAAATGCCCCCACCGAATGGAACAGTGAAGTCATCAGAAAATCCTCTTATCGGAGAGAACTTTCCAGAAGTTGGAGAGTAAAGAGAGATGAAGAAAAAAAAAGCTTGTTGACAACACTAGTGAGTTCTGAAACAAATTGCTATAAGCTGCCAGTAGTCCAACACCGAGCCCTGGGTAGGCTTCAAGGAGGGTGGGGTCTCTCAGGCTCCACCAACCGCTGGGGCCCAAAGCCTTGATGGAAAAGAGCTTTGGCAAATTGCGCGTGTAATCCCCCTACGTCCGAGCTCGCGCTCGTGAGTTTGGTGTTTGTTTGGCTCGCAGGCCGATCCCACAAGGTTCCCACACCTCTCTCTCTTCCCTCGCGCCGCTCAAAGACTATTGATTGTTCCCCTGAGCTCAGTTTGCCTAACTTGAAAAGCACCTCGCTGCGCTAAGCGCAGTTCGTTTCATGTTGCAGAACCCCGAGACATATTAAAACTTCATAAGTTTGGAGACGAGCAGAAGGAGCCAGGCCTCAGCTCATCAAACCTCCTTCATTTGTCAACACAGTGCTCTCGGCCGGGAAGAGAAAAAAGCCCCGCATGGAGCAGAGCGTCTGCAATATGGCCTGCTGACGTGACCCAGAGTGATCCGCACTGCTCTCATGTGCTCCCAGTACACAGAGATGCATGTTCAACAAGCAGTGCACAGAAGAGCAGGAGTTTTTTAAAGACACACTCCAGGCAAACCGTCACTCTATCTGTTAACATGCTATCCTCAAGTGGTCACAGGGCCACAGTGGTCTTTATACTGAGTTTTTCCAGTTTAAAGACTCGCAAAGCAACATATCGATGATGTGTCTTAAAGGTTGGAGGAGCTACAGCTGCTTTGGGGTGGATTTCTGGGGGCAGATGGCTCATTATATTATAATTATATTATATTATATTATATACAGTACTGTGCAAAAATCTTGAGCCACACCTCATTTCGTCCTATTTTGCTTCCGAAGATTCGGACTTTCTTGTATTTTAATGTGGTCTTGAACAGTTCTCCAGGCTTCCTGGAGGATTTTCAAAGTCTCTCATTTCCAGTCCAGTCCCTGAACCGGACCAGTTTCAGAGGAATGTTTCTGTTGGTTAAG
>JBBJLS010000036.1:16280741-16301411 GCA_037577275.1 Bryconaethiops microstoma | reverse complement strand
TATATATAAAATGACTCCACTATGTATGATTGGGTGAAACAGGCAAATGTTGAAACAGGCAAATTGAAGACTACATTCACTCTGTGGAGATCTTTCATATCTTTTGGGAGGATATATATGTAATTTAATTAAATAAATTTCATTTATTAACCCTTATATGGTTTCTCTTGAATTCTCGGGGGTTTTATATATATATATAGGATGTTGGTTCACTCTGTGAAATCTTTCAAGTCTTGTGGGTGGGGAATTTTCACCCATTCTTCCTTCTGGTTGTGTGAGAGTCTTGGCTCATTGTGCATGCACTGCTCTTTTGAGGTAAATCTACAGATTTTCAATGATGTTTGGCCATGGGACTGTGAGGGTCATGGCAAAACCTTCAGCTTGAGCTTTTTGATGTAGTCCATTGTGGATCCTGAGGTCTGTTTAGGATCATTATACTGTTGTAGAATACAATCCACTTTCATCTTCAGGTTTTTGTTTTGTTTTGTGTGATGTTTGCTTCCAGAATTAGCTGGTATTTAACAGAATCCATTCCTCTGTCTACCTGTACCAACACAAGCCCAAAGCAGGATCGATCCATCCTCGCACTTAACAGTCGGAGGGGGTTCCTTTTGAGAAATTCTGCAGCTTTTATTTCTCCGAACACACCTTTGCTCTTTGCAGCCAAAAAAATTAAATTTAAATTCTATCAGACCATAGGACTTGTTTTCAGGCTTGTTTAGACATTCCATTGCAAACCTCTGATGCAAAATTGTATGGTGAGGACCCAAGAAAGGTTTTCTTTTAATGGCTCTTCCATAAAGGTCATGTTTGTGCAGATGTCATTGTACAGTAGATTTCCCTTTCTAGCAATCCGAGGAGCAGTTCTCTCTTAAACCTTTCCTGATCTTCCAGACCTCAACCACTGACCTCTGCCATTCCTGTTAATGACTATTTCTTAGCTACATTACAACCTGATGAAGCGGCTACCTGAATACACTTTGCTATGTTCTTCACCTGATTCAGGGGCATCGTTTTGTTTTTTTTTCAAAGTGCTAGACAGCTGCCTTGCCTAGAAGAGTCCATGTCTGCTGATTATTTGGACCAGGTTTGAGGAGTAAGAGTAATTTATAAAGCTTCGAAATTTGCATCAACTGACCTTTCCTAATGATCACTGTGAACAAGCCATAGCCCTAACAAGCTAATTACAGTCTGAAACCTTGGTAAAAGTTATCTGAGAGCTCAAATCTCGTGCCAATACTTTCTGTAAAACAAAATTGTAAAACAAAAAATACTAATCTTGCTTAAAATGTTGAAAGAAATGTTTAACTTTATGCCTTTTAAAGCTACTCTTTCACTTCATGTCACTATGTGTATATGTATATATTTATTTATTTATAGCTCTTATAAGCTTGTAAGCACACACACACACACACACACACACACACACATACACACACACACTCACACACACACACACATATATATATATTTACAGTAATCCTCTTACGTTCCAAGAGCCCCCGTGTATAGTGAAAAACCACATTGTTGTGTTTTGGTTAAAAAAAATGCCTAAAAATGTCTATTTTTATAGTGTAAACCCTAAATATGCCCCCAAATATGCTCCCCAAACATTTTGATTTCATTTTAAATTCAGTTTAATGCATAACCCTTAAAGAAATTGTATATGGGGCGGACTGGCAATCTGTGTGTTCTGGAAAAGTCCAGAACGGCCGTCTCAGCCCGACAGAGAGAGAGATTTCAATTCAGCGCGGCAGAACGCACAGATTGTCAGTCCGCCCCTGTATACATTTTCGTTAAAGGTAATGTATTGAGCTGAATTTAAAATGAAATCTCGGCCCACCGAACCGCAGCCGTCGGGCCTGTAATTCTCTCCCGAGATGCTGAGCTGCCTTGCCAGAAGGCCGCAGGGCGTTTGAGCGCTATCGGGCTTTTAGAAGAATGAACAAAAACAGGAGAACAGGAGGACAGCAGCCAACAACTGGAAATTTAGCTGAATTTATATTTGGATTACTATTTATGTAAATTATATATTTTTAATAGTTTAGAACTAAAATGCGTAAAAAAAAAAAAACTATTGCCACAAAAAAAGCAAAAAAAAACTGTGAGAATATTTGCAGTTTCCGCGTTATTGTGGAGAGTTTGGCGCTCAGAAAAAATCTCCGGGTGACTGAATCCGCGAATACTGATCCACATAAAACTGAGGGATTACTGTATGTATATATATTTTTTAAATATATATATATATTTATATATATGTAATTATCAGGTTTTTATTGCCAAGATTTAGTCCCTTCCAAAGCTAATGAACTGATGGACCCTTAATTAATCGACTTCATCATCCAGTCAATATACCGGCCCAGTTTTATGCTGCAGTGGCTGGAGACGTAATCAAAGGCTGTGGAAAGTAATTAGACAAAGTAACGTTATATTCGCTGGGGAAAGTAAGATGTCGCTGACTTCATTTTCAGCACGGCACCACACTCTCCTTGTCATAGAAAAAGCCTCCTGGAGGGTGGGAGGAGCGTAGATTGGCCGTGGTGCAAAGCCATGGCCGCAGGGACCCACGGGTTAATTAAGTAAAGCACCTCTAAATACCAACTCTACCTCCAAACCACAGCAGCCTCAGCTGATGCGCGGCCGCTAAACAAAAGACTGACGCCTGCGAAGCGCAAGGAGGAAGAAAGTGAAACGTTGGGGTTTCTGCGTTGTTTGGAGTTTCCATCGGAGGAACAGAAGGTCTGGAAAGGCCGAGGTTTTGTTTCCTTTCTTAGGTTCCATAATTACGCTGCAATTCAGCCCCCTGTGTTATCAGGGGATTGCAGCATATATTAATACTGTAGTTAATAAATGGAGGCTTGTGGGATTAATGGCAGGCTGCAAAAGTCCAGCAGTGTGCACTCAGGGTTTTTTCTTGTGTCTGCAGCTACCTGGGCAGTTTTCTTTCGCCTTGGATACAGGACCTGAAGTGTGTGTGTGTGTGTGTGTGTGTGTGTGTGTGTGTGTGTGTGTGTGTGTGTCTGGAAGGAAGAAGAGAGAAAACAGCAGTAACAGTAGCCACCCTGAAGCAGGAATTGTGTCAATACTTTTGTCCATTTTTATAGCTTTTATATGACTACTCTTCCTTACTTAATGTTTATGAGCACCTTCTGTGTTGATTTTTCACACACATTTCAAACATCTCCTGTGTGTGTATATACACATCCTGTGGGTTACTGGCCAGTACTCCTTTGTCTGATTGATGGTTGTAATTCTGAGCAGAAGAACATCTGAGCAGAAGAGAAAACATATTCATGGAAAACTTGGAAGAATCATCTACATGTATCTAGAGATACTTGTAGAACATTCTTGGTTTTAACTTCAACCCTACCAGTCACAGAAATCAGAATTATTTAATATAAGAATTGGAAGCCGAAAAACGTTATTCATCCCAAAGGAAATTGCCTAATATCATCCCAATGTGTTGTTTTTAGAAAAAACATTGTGTTATTTTTAATTTTTTTATTCTTTTATAATTACTTTATTCTTTTGTTTTTACAGTGAATTTCACATTATGAGCAGGTTTTGGAGAGTCTGGTAACTTCTTTATCAAAGCCTATATAAAGACTGTGTACACTGTTTACTGTATACAATATACAGTCATGTGCAAAAGTTTGTACACCCCCAAATCATTAAAAAATTACATTTAGTTGATTTTCTGAGTGAAAAGAAATACACATCCACTCCAGAGAAGGTACCTAAACTTGGCCTTTTCTGCTGATCTCAGTGCATTCTCTGTTTAATTGCTTTAGCTGTAAGTCATGAATAGGTAACTTATGCTTAGGTAGCATATGGTTCCAATGCATTAAACTTAGGGCAAATTGATGCATTGGGAAGGTGCTGGGTCCTTGGTTGAATTGTGGCCAGGGTGGACGAGAGTCCTTTTTGTTTGGTTTGCATGTTCTCCCAGTGTGTGCATGGGTTTCCTCCGGGTTCTCAGGTTTCCTCCCACAGCCCAAAGACATGCATGCTAGGTGAACTGGAAGTGCCAAATTAGGTGAGTGTCCATCAACTCACCTAATTTACCCATCTATACTTATAGAGATTGGTGTGTCAGTGTCAGAAACTGAATAAGCGAATCTATTTGAGACTATTTAACGACATATCACGGCTTGGGGCAGATGATGATTAAGGCAACAGTGTAAACTGGTGGGGTAGAAGCTTTCATTATTTGTTAGTCACATTAGCTTTGCATAGCAGTGGTGCAACACTAAAGAAGCAAACTTCAGAGACTGAGCATCTTGGCTGGAGGAGTTGGGATAAACATGCATGCAGAAAAGAGAGCGAAAGAGAGAGAGAGAGAATGAGAGAGAGAGAGAGAGAGAGAGAGAGAAGAAAAACACTGATCTACGCCTGATGCATGTCATCGTCTCTCAGTGTCATCTTCTTCCCAGGTGCAATTGGTTGCTGACAAACAAGCACAAAAAAAAGCGAGGGAATGCTGTTGTCCGCTCACAACCCCAGACCCCCACACCCCACCCTACCCCACTCCCACCCACCCCAAATATAAAACATGCGTCCACTACCCTTTGGCAGATAATGGTTCTGTCTGCATAAATTCCATTTACCTCCCGTGCAACACAAAACATCAAGGAGTGCCTCAGGCAGTTGCCATGTTCCGGAGAGGCGGAATGCTGTCGCCGTTTTTGTTTTTAGGGTTTTTTTGTTTGTTTGTTTTATTTATATATTTATTTCCCTCCCCCTCTCCCTTTTCTTTCTTGAAAGGAAAAATAAAACAAAAGCAAACAAACAAGCCATTAAAAGGCATCAGGCGACCCAGAGCGAGGTGTGAAGCCCTCTCAAGCTTCATTATGGCTCTGCGTGACAGAGGCGAACGTCAGGGCGAGCGATGCGTTCAGGTTCTCATTAGTGGGCAGACGGGGCAGGGAGCGGGCAGCCTTCGCCGAGTCTGGGGGCTCGTTACCACGTGCCGGAGAGGCTTGGGCGGCGGGCATCTGTCTCCACGCATCAGCACGACACCATCTGATGATCTGAGAGTGAGTCAGTCAAGTGCATCTCTCATACGAAGCCTGTGAACCACGTCCGTCCAGAGCATATTGACGGCCTCAAAGGGCACGAGCCTGGGCTTGACGCTGCCCGATTAGCACGTCCACCTGTGATGGCCCAGACAAGTGTCAGGAAATCAAAACGTTTCATTTTAACAAGATGTCGGTCAAAAAGAGGCATTCGTTCCGGGAAGGCTTTAAGCAACCATTCTTTAGATATTTTTTTTCCAGCCAAGACCATTCACTGGAAATACAAGGCTAATATTATGATTCTCGTACAGCACTTTGGTGAAGTGGGACAACTGTTGTAAACGTGCTATATAAATAAATTGACTTAACTTGACTAATGTAGTTAACAAGTAATGGAAACTTATGACCATCAGTTGTTATTCTGCGACCACCAATTGGCAAGACTGATCTACCATGACAAACATCAGTGAAACATTTGGTCACACCCATCAAATTCTGCATTTTTTTAATCGAAAAAAATAACAAATAACTGATAGGAACCCTCTGGATTTTCTAGGCTTTTGAAGAAGAATGGACACTATGGTTACATTTTTAAAACAGCTAACAGATTATTATCCAATGAGAATCCTTTTTCTCCCTGGTGTCTGGGTTGATGTAGGTAGGCGACATCTCCCATTGGTTCAGCCTTCAGACACTGAACTGAAGGTCTAATGTTTTAGGTTAACCATCTATATATTTAGGAAGAGCTGTCAACCAATCATGTCCAATTGGTGGGACCACTTTTGAGGAGTTTGCATTTACGTGTTTAGCAGATGCTTTAATCTAAAGCGAATTATCTAAATTAGCATTATAATTGAGGTGGTTCTTTTGACCTCCTTTTTTAATATTGTTTTGATATTTATGGCACAGCTCAGACTAACTGCAGTAGTCACAGTTCACCAATGAAAAACTGAGTACATTTTTACGTCCCCAGGGTTTGTTGTTTTCAGCAACAAGTCTCAGTATTTGCATGGCTTCTTTGGCCCTGATTTCTAAAAGAATTAACACTAGAAGATGGCTTAATTTGCATAACACATTTTGGTTATGCTGTAATTCCTGATAACAGTACAAATGAGCTTTTGAAAGAAAAACCTGTGACTACATTGGTCTAACACTGACTAGTATTGTATACTGTGTCACCTAGAACATTAGTAGCAGCCTTGAAGCCTAAAATGTGTAGCACTTCACAGTACGTTATACAGTAAGACATCCATCCATCCATCTAAGCTGCTTGTTCTAGATAAGGCTACTTGAGCCTGTCCCAGCATTCATAGGGCAAAGGGCAGAGAAAATCCCTGGACAAAACATGATAAAGAAGACATAAGCAAGTCTAATCTAGTCTTAACATCGTTTTAGTAGCACAAGCACAAGCGTAAGTGGTTGTAAGCGTCCATTACTAGTTAGCAACATTAGCCTAGTAGTTTCAGTGCAAAACTTAAAAAGCAAACTTCAGGCACCCAGTCGATCATTAACTGTATTTGGACTAAGGTGATAACTGCGTGAATCAGACCCTTCACTGAAGTATTTCTTTAAGAAAGAAGGTGTTTTGCCTGAAGATCCTCTCCATCCAGAACATGCCTCATTTTCATTCTTCTGAGACTGTCGACTTCTCTCGATTCAGATGTGTCTGAGACACCCCACTGGCCATACAGCCGCTTTTCAGAGTTGATAATTGCATCCAATTTGGTTGATGCATTCTTGGAGCAGCATGTATTTTAACCAGATTTTGCCTTTCGGGTATATGAATAGGTAACCTCCTTACGTGCAAGTGGTCAAGAATGCAATTTCTTTAATTCGTCAGGCTCCCTTGAACATACACACCTACCAGACGGCCCATAAAGTAGGCTAGATACCTTTCAGATGTGCACGTCTAAGTGCAGACCCCCATCAACTGTCTAATATGCCTAATACAGCACGTAAAAGCCTTTCATATCAAGCTTTTGTGTCGCATCTTTTCAGACCAAATGTGGGACCTGCTGTACCCACCATTACCTGATTATAGAGCAACAGAGGTAATTGTAATTTTTTGTACAGGCCCCCATTTCGTACCCTCCTATGTATGTGTGTGTACAGTACTGAGCTCAGGGATGTGTTATGCGATCCCTAGACACTTCTAGGCCTGTAATTAGTGTCTCTCCCTGTAATGACACCTGGTTCTAATGCTGAGAGCCCATTCTGGGCCCCTTTTTGTCCTCAGGGATATTATGAACTGCTAATTAACTAATGGTCTCAAATACAGTTTTGCTCATTGCATCAGCATATCAGGGACAGATTCTAGCAGGCAGAGTTCCCTTAATCAGTTTTCTACAGGTGGTCTCAGGGCGTCTAACGGGACAATATTCATTTTTCATTTTTCAAATTCGCTGATAGATCTCTTTTAAGATGTCCCCGTGGATTGTATTATTGTACATATGCTCATTAAAGAAAAAATCCATAGTCTCCGGCCTAATTTGGCCACGAGGGGCACACGGCTTCCTGCAGCGGCCGCTTATGGTCAAACATATTGAGCTTAAATTTGAAAGAAACTGTGTGCCGTGCAAAAGCTAAACAATTACTTTGCAATTACTTTTGTAAATGCTCCAGTAATGGTTGGCTGGAACTGTGTCTTATGACTTGAGTTCAGACATAATTCCTAAAACACGGTTTAAAAAAAATGAATACAAAAACATCTCTAAAATGCTAATTTAAGCTAGCATCCCTATGGGATTCTAGTAGTATTTTAGCGCAAAGCTAACAGCGTTACTTAATAACATATTTGACTTTTCTCAATTTAACTTGTAGCATTTTTAGAGTGACTCCTCCAGTAAAGAGTCCTGGCATAGTGTCACTGGTCACCTGCTGTTCACTGGTCTCCCTGGAGCATCTTGGGGAAGAACCCAGTGGTGGTATTCTGAAGATAGGATTCAAACCCGGGACCACTTGGACCTGAGGCAAGTGTCCCACTCACTAGGCCACCACTACAAATAGGCTTACAGTGATGTTTTCCCTTGAGAAATTGGTCCTGTCCTTCAGAATGTAAAGAGTTGATTCGTCTCTTCCAAGTTAGGCCAGTGGTTAATCTGAGACGATCGACTGAGGCTCCTGAAGATGTTGTCACATAAGAAATGAAAATTCTGTTGTTTCCCTCCAGGACTTCATATATACTCAGCAGCTAAATGACAGCATCCATTTTTACTGACTTAAAACAACTGATGGTGCACAAATACTTTTAGGTGAGAAGTGAAAGATTCAGTGTTTGGCAATTCCAGGTCACCAGTTATGAACACAGCAATAACAAAAAACACACCAATGCAGGCCCACATCTGATTGGCTGAATAAATGACTTGCCCCATTGTAGGTGTTTTTCGTTTTATTTTTTGTCATCAAAGAGACACCACAACACCTTAGCTGCCTAATCAGTGCTTTTGAAAGTAACCTTGAAACGATCGTAATCTAGTGGCATCCAAAAATGAAAGAAAAGCCTGATGAGAACGGAGTGACAAAGAAGCTGCTGCACCTGTTTCTCCTCAGACTTCACAGTCACAGCAGCAACTCTAGATGAGGTGGAAATCAAAATTACTAATCATATTCATTTGTTCGACCAGGTACTTTGGCCAGAAATGTTCACTGACCAACAAAAAAGGCTTTTTTGGTGTCAGCAAAAGTCAAGGCTTCCAGGAAGGTCCAGTTCTGACCTAAAATGCAAAACACATATCTTTGATTAGGCCCTCCGAACATAGCCCCAGAAACATTAGAACCACACATGCATGACAAAAATCAGAAGTAAGTTCAGTATTTCATAGCATTAAGTTTAGAGTAGAGTAGAGTAGAGTGCGAAATGCACTTGAATCTGTTGTGACATTCTCTGTGTGGGTCCTGTGCTTTTCTCCATGGTAGCCTTAAGGCTTACAGTTATGGAAAGGAGCTGCAGGTCCTGTGTAACATCGTTCTCTGACTTGGAAAGGAAGCGTCCGACAGTCAGAGAACAACATTATTAAGATATAGGGGTGTTAATTGAAGTGGTGCAATTCACAGGGGTACTGTAAAGTCCAATTAGCGGTTAACTGACAACCCCTCAGAAACGAGCAACCACACTGTTTGGCTTGCCTGCGGTGTGTATAGTGATGTGTGCCTGAGTTACCTTTGGTGAGGCACTTAAATGTCACATTGAACATTCAGCTCCAGCACAGCTTAATGAGACTCGACTTTTAGGCAATCAAATAGCTTGCTTTTTTTACCCCCCACCCCCTCACACACACACACACCCCCACCCTCCACTCCTCATACTCTGATCAAGCCTAATCAAATGTTTGCATGCGCCCGCTCCCACGTCTGACGGCATTTCAACTCCGGTGTCCCCCAAATGCATGTAGTTTTTATGTGTGACCTTGCTCATCACAAGCCTGAGCGTTTATTGGCAAGTGATGTCACACAGTGTCTCAGGCACTCGCCGCTTGTCTGAAATATGGATTTTATCATGAAATGGGAAAGGTCTCCTCTTGCACAGGGCCCTGATTGCATTGCCTGTCACAAGGCTGTGATAAGACAGTAAATGATTACTGCTTGACAGATGTTCATTTGAATCGCAATAGCAGGCGAAAAAGGTCAAAGCCAGAATGGTTTTGAGTTCAGTGAGTCCGGTCTGTCCTATACTCACATAAAAATAGTCCAGTTTTATCAATCGAACCTCCCCCTGTTTAACTGTTATGGAACTACAGCAAGCTTTAGCATGAGAATAGCTCTACAAAGTCTTTTTATGGAAAAATGTCATGAAAAGTAACTGGTAACTGAGGTATGACGGCTGAGAACTGCCTGTCATATCAGTAAAGCTCTGTTTATATAACTATGTAACTTTTAATGTATAAAATTAAAATATAAAATGTAAAATGATCAGAATTTTTGGATCCTTTGGACATAATCACTTGTAACTGATGTCGTGGAAACAAAGTGCGTGATTTGGCAGCATATCTTTTTCATTTTTGCTCAGTTCTTTTCATTTTTTATGCAATTTATTGCCAGCAGTAGAATGCACAGATAGTAGGGATGGGTGGAAAATGGGACGGGCAGGAGAAAGGTGGGGTGGGTTGTTTACTTTTATCCTGTAAATTGTTGTCTGACTTGCATAAATAGATTTGTTTTAAAATATCCCAGGAAACAGTATTGGCTACTAAATGCTTTATTCGTTTAGGCCCTGTGATAAAGAGTGACAAGGAAAAGTACAGCCAAGGGTAAGACGTACCCCCATGATAGAATGGGGTCAATGCACATATTTACTGAATGGCTGTCGTCTGGTTTCTAGATCAGTGCATCCCTGTGAAGGGACAGTGGTGTAAGTATATAACCCCAGAAATATTTAGATAGATTTTCATCATAACAAATTGTATTTACCTTTTTTGTGTTTTAGAAATGCTCAGATTTGTGTCTCATTTAAAATTTTATTCATTTTTGTAATGTTGCACAGTCATGAAACGAGCAGTTCAGGATACATTTCACTGCGTGTTGTACTTGTATAATTATGCATGTGACAAATAAAGAATTTTAAATCTTGAAAATGTGAACTCAAAGGGATATAGTGATCATTATCTGGAATCAGGCTTTTTGAGTCTTCTGGCTGGAGAGGAGTTTGTGAGTGTTGCAGCTCAGCGGAGCGATCTGCTCTGTCATGTTCTCTAATCATTTACACTAACCAATTAAATGTAAAATGCCACTGAAGAAGAAGAAGAAAAAGAAGTATATAATTAACTAACAATATTCCACGCGTTTATATTATAACATTGCCATTTTATTTTGTTCTTTTCAGTTTCAGGTTATACTTCTCCTGCCATACTTTGAGTAATAAATAATATAATGTACAATATACTTTGACATATAAACAACACAATCTGGGAAACCTTTTTTTAAGCTTACAACTCAATGCAGGATTCACCAGAGGGGTTCCTTTTCCCAGGTATGGCCCCTTTTTAATGTTAAACAAAACTGACTGCTGTTATTTCCCAAAAGCGTTTGTAGGTTTATTCACAGATAATGTTTAGTATTAAAGTGAAGGTACATTGTTTTCCAGGAGGGCATATCCTCCTCCTTTTGCTCTGTTAGTATAACAGTGTAAGTTCGGCACAGCATAAACAAATTAGTAGCAGGTGAGTATCTAATTAACCCCTGCTCTCGGAAACATCACCGCCGCTACCTGGGGTGTTGGAAGCCTTTCAGCATCAGGTGATCCAGCCAAGGCTCCGGCGCTGAAACCTCAGCCTGTCTTAATGACAAGCCGCTGGCTGTGGATCACTCCTTTCGCAGCCCACCTGTGATTAACCACCTTCATGCCCTCTTGACTGTGGAGAGCTTGCAGATAAAATCCTTATGAAGTCCCACAGGCTCCTTCAGTGGACACCCGTCACTGAGGCTTGCTGGGGAGGAGTTTTTAGTGAAGGTATTGCAGCAGGGCAGTGCAGCAGATCACAGTGGGCTTCTCCTCGCAGGCTTTTGAGAAGCGTAGGAGGAAACTCTGCCTGGACTCTTTCAGATGCACTCAGCTGAGACTCGCTCTCGGGCGGGCTGAGCCAGGCCTCTCCAAACCAAACCTAAAAGCAATAGTTCATCCCAGTTAATCTGGCATGTTGGGACCTGCCGGGGTGCCGGATGTTTGGGGTCCGTGTTCATTGACACAGAAATCTTTTCCTACCCTCTGATTGACACTGCGAATAGATCGATTAATAACTGGTTAGAATGGCAAGAAGGTCCTATGGTGGGGGTTTCTGTGTAGGTGGGTTTCTGTGTGAAGTCTGCATTTTCTCCCCGTGTCCCCACGGGTTTCCACCAGGCACTCTGGTTTCCTTACAGAGCCCAAAAACATGCATGTCAGGTGAATTCGAGACCTTAAATTGCCTCTAGGAGTGACTCTAGGAGTCATGACCACTGGGACTGGCTCCAGCACGACCCCGATTACGAATAAACAGTTCAGATGACAGATGGACGAACTGTTTAGGATCTGTTTCAGAAATTATTTAACTAATAATGCATTCTGGAAGTAAGATTGCAAACTTTAAAAGACACTCATGTGTCTGCATTCCTCGCTGTAGCCAGAGTCTGATATTTACTGAGTCTCCTTCGTAAACTGTCCAAAAGCTTGCATGTAATGGAGTTAAACAAATACCCACCGAAGCCTTGCAAAATATCACTCTCGTGTTTTAATGGCTATTTCAAACATGCCATTTCCTACCTTTTCTGCCTTGTTATTTTTAGCTTCCTGTTTGTATAATGTGAGCCATTGGGGGGAGGATACCCCGAGGCAAGTGTTTGGGCAATGGTGTCCTCATGACAGAGGAGTCTCTCTAGTGGAATGAGGCTTGTCAGAAAGCATCAGTGTGACTCACCTCAGGAGAAAAGGCAAAGCACATCAACGCTGCAGCCTTAGCCAGAATCAACGGGCGTCCGTACGAAAACATCAGCCACACAGTGCGTTACGTGCCGGCTCATAATTATTATTTTCCCTCTACTTTTCTGCCAAGGCCACCAACTGCAATTTGCAACTCTCTACAAGGCCATTCTCTTTCAGAGACGTGCATGCAAAGGAAGGAAAGCTCTCTGATCTTTTCTCGATGATCCACCTTTTTTTTAAATCCGACTTGTGGATTTGTTGTCATCTTTGTGACCCAGAGGAGGATGGGTTCCCCTTCCGAGTCTTGATTTCTCGCAAGGTCTCGTGCTCGTGCTCCCTGGGACTTTTTCCTGACACCGTCTCCCTCAGTGGCGCTCATTAGGAGGATTTCTGGACATGCTGCTATGAGAGGATATTATAAAAATCCCTCCACTAATAAAATGTAATTGAATGGAATGGAGTTGAGCTCATGCTAAATTTGAGGACAAGCTTTTGTCTTCTCCTTCTTTCTTTGCTGGATCTCAGATATGGTTCATCCCGCGCCGCCTAATTAGACACAGAGGAATACAGGGGGCATTGGTGATTGGGTTTCCCTTTGTGGGGCGAAAGTCTCGGGGGCCACGGACCTGTTTTTGTGTGTCATTCCAGGGGAGATGAATGCCTCCTCTCTACCCGTGCGCGCCGACATGCGTTGTTCAAGGCCCCTGATGAATGATCCCCGCTGCTCCCTCTGCACCTGCGTATCCATTTCTCATGCCAAGATAAACCCGTTCCCATACGGCACTGGACCCAGGATGGCTGTGGCGAAATCCAGGCCACGCTGCCTTCTCTTAAGACTCTGCAGGAGCTTTCAGCCTCGCTGTTTGCTCCAGATTTTTGGTCGATACCTTAAAATCCGAGCTGTGCACTAATTACCTGCCCAATTCCCAAATTGCAGTTGCCACACAAAAGTGTGAGGCATATTAATGAATGCAGTTTCAGCTTAATTTCAACTTACGTGGCAGCTAACTAACATACATCTAACCACTTTGGGCCCAAGGGGTGCATGGTGGTTATTATGCAAGCCAAGGATGTGGTGTTTCATTTTAGCAAGGCATCAATATGAGCACATTAGTCTTAGCTTACACACTGTGCATGAGAGCTAAAGCCAGTGTGATCATAGTGGTGCTTTGTTGCAGCCAACGGTAGGGATAAACTTTTGGCCCCCGTTCACTGTGTGTTTTATGGCTACATTACAGAAGGCATCTAATACAAAGTGGTTGGTCTGTGGCAAAGCAGCCCGCAGTCACAAAATGCAGCAAGGAACTGACTGTCCTATCGATGCTGGAACTCAGAGAAGCAGTGATGTCTCTGACCACAACTGAGCGATTTTAAACTCTCTCAAACCATCAAAGCATTTCCTTGTGAGGTCATTACCTTGTTACACTGTTAAATATGCCACAGCCTCTCCTATTAATAGATGCGACAGACACTGGAGTGTCTCTTCGTGTTCTAAGCTCTAAGACCTCACATAATTCCCAGGACAAGACCGTTCTATCTGATACTCAATATGTGTCCATATGCTAGCGGCTCTTGTTACCCTTCCTGACCCTGGTTGTGTTTAAAACTTGACCTTAGTGTGCTTTGCTTATCCCCACTCATTAACCTTCATGTAACCATTAGATACAGATATAGTGAGATCCATAAAGCATGCGGCAGATACAGATGGGTCTGCAGATGGAGGATGGAATGCCTGGGAGAATTTGAACAGCTCTCTCTAGTGCACCATTAAAAAACAAATAAATAAATAAATCTTCAACACCACCCCCCCCCCTTTTTTTTTTTTGGAAACGACGATTAGCAGCATCTTCTTAAGGCCTCACGACATTACCCTTAAAGAGAGCCAGATTTGGATATAACAACCGCAAAGCTGCCCAGCAGTGGACTGGACTCGAGCCTTCTAAATCCTTGTGTCTTCATCGCCTATGAATTTCAAAACAGCACCCCTGGGGTCTTCAGTAAAACAGATGGACCTCTTTATGGGATGCTGAATTGACCAGTTTGTTAACGAGCCTTTAAACCCTAGCTGTTAAATATTTCAGGAGAGTCGCATAATTCAGGCAACTAATGAGCAAGCGGCCACATTATATAGTTAACCTCATATGCTCCATAGACAATTCACTCAAAAAAAAAAACCCTGGGTTGAACATGGAAAATGTGGCTTATAAAGATAGTATGTCCATTGTTTGACCTCAAATGAAAATCTTACACTGTGAAACATGGGCCTAACAGATTTTTCTTTCTTTTTTTTTCACTAGGGTTGCAATTTGAAGGGCCGTTTCCTGTTTTGAGCGTTGCTTCAGATGCCACCCTCTTCACAAACTGCTTATTACTGTCTGACCTGTCTTCCCACTTTCTGTGGCAAAGGGTATAAGAGCTTCCATTAACAGAGGAGAGGAAAATATCGATCAGGGCCCATTATTGTACACCATAACCCACCCTCCCTCGTGCTTGAGCATCTCTAGTCCCTAAAAAAGCTCATCTGCCCTCCACATCAGGACGACATCTCTCTCGCTGGCCTGAGCCGGTCCAAAGAACGTGGCACAGGATGTGTGGAGACAGATAGATTAGTTCATTCTTACCCCCCATCTGGTTTTCTATTACGAGATCTCCTATATGTTTGCCTTAAGATTAGTTTCAATATCACCGCTCTCCACGTTGGGGAGGACACTGTGATAGAACTGGTGACGAGCTCCTAATCTGGCGTCTGCATAAATCCTCGCCGTATCTCCAATCCGCCACACTCGTCCCCCTGCCAGACACGTTCAACTTTTGCGATTAGAACTCGCCTTCTGCTCAGCACCGGCTGCACTGCTGCGGTGCAGTTGGGTCCTTAATATGCACTCCTATTCATCCGGAAGTGCCAGTCTGGCACGGCTCTACAAGCTAGAAGGCTTATTTTAGCCACGTCACCCCACATTTAATTGAATTGGATTGAACGTATGTATGCACACCCACTGTGGTTGATCTGGGCTATTTTGTATCATCGCAGAAATACAGTAAAGGAGAATTCCGCAGCAGAAGTGTTGCATGGAAATCACCTCCCGCCGGAGATCGGGATAAGTGTTTCAGCTCTGAATGAGATGTTCAGTGGAAGGAAACGAGGTGTGTGTCAGTGTCAAAATTCATGTGCCAACATTCCCAGCGTTTGCCAAAGCCATCCTCCGCTGCGATCCGTCAAGAGGTCTTTATTTCCTAACAGGCATTTTGCTAATTGAAAGTGACATAATAGGGCCATGTTCACAAGTTGGGAGGGAAACGACAGGGAACAGAGAAGGAACAGGGAACGAAAGAGACGACATGGGCCATGTATATCATCGGCGAATGACTGATGTGTTTTCGAGCCGTCCCGTCATGCAAACCGTTTGTGACAGTACATTCTGAGAAATATTTCGGAAAATCCTGGGACTTGATGAAAAGTGACAAAAGCTAATGCACTGTTTTCCTGTTTGACTGGAAAATGATGAAACACAGATTGAGCTGCAGCGGGGCTTGAAATGGCATCAGTCGAGTCATGCATATCTTATTGTAGATCAAGCAAAATCAAGACACTTACAGGTACTAGGCTACCTTGGGCCCCTGCGCATTTTTGTGTTCTCCACAGAGCAGGAATCAAATAAAGTGTTTACACGTGAGGATACAGCCCCTGATTTAATGGTGGTCC
This sequence comes from Bryconaethiops microstoma, assembly GCA_037577275.1. Classification (NCBI taxonomy): domain Eukaryota; kingdom Metazoa; phylum Chordata; class Actinopteri; order Characiformes; family Alestidae; genus Bryconaethiops; species Bryconaethiops microstoma. The sequence continues at coordinate 16,285,300 of JBBJLS010000036.1, read as the reverse complement.
AGGTAAGACGGCTCCAGACAGAGGACATAATGGAAATAAGATTTTTGGGCCAGCCCCAATCACTGAATTTCTCCGTATGAGCTGCAGACAATTTTGCATCAGAGAGAATTGCCATTTCCTCCTTGAAAGGAATCTCATTTTCAAACACAGAAGTAGTGGCCTAATCAGCGATGCGGGCAGACGCGCTGAATTCAGGAAAATGACGGGCCGCCGTTGCTGTTGCTGTTTATCCATTGTCATAAATGAAATAGGCTTGAACTGTAATTACCAGAATTCAACTAAGCAAATGTTTGAAAGTCAATTAGAGATATGGAACACATTGAAGTCCTGCACCTATATAGATGCCAACTGGTTAATGTATCCTCAAAGTCCCGCTGCTTCTTATTATAAAGTTGGTAAAATAACTTTTTGAATGTTTCAAGGCATCTGAATGTTATAACTTTACACAGTGAATAATGTCTATATGGATATCAATACTAAAATCAATGTGGAATTCATTTAAAATTTAGTGCATATTTCTCATTATGGGACTATTTATGATATTATTACTCCTATTTTTATACATTTTGCATGTTTTAACTGGCAGGCAATGTGAAAGTGCCCTCTCAGGGTGGGTAGGGTGGTCCTCCCTCTCCTGCATCACTGGCTCACAAGACAGAGAGAGAGATTTAAGATGATTTGACTTGCCTACATATCATTTAGATGTCAAGATAGATGCATAACATGAAAAAAAACAGTTGCCTGATCAAAACTAGCCACTAGTCTGAAGTTACATCAAGATCATTTCTTTAAACTGTATGGAGTCTAATGGGATTTGTGGATTTCCTGATGGGGTCTATTTCGATTTCCGCTGGGGGCCTGTGACACTGTGGCTCGTGGTTGATGCTAGGCTGACCGGAAGAAGTTCAGGGCAGTAGGATGTGTTCTCAGTAATTATGCCTGCTGGTTGTAGCCCTCCACAAGGCCTCTGTACAGCTGTACTCATGTAATTACCACATGGAAGGACCACTACTCACAATAACATAGGAAAACTACCAGGAGGCACAGTGCATGCCAGACCTCCCATTGCCGACTTATAAGTGAGATTTAACACAGTGCAATTATTTTCGGCCCCTAAATCTAAGCTGGTCAAGCATATTCCGAAATGTCTGAAACATTATAGTAACGGCTCCAGTCTGGAAACTTGAGGAAGGCACTCCTGCTGTCAAAGCAAGGCGACTTTGCAATTAGTTCTCCCGGAGAAAAACAAGGAAATCATGCTGAGAGGAGCTTCAAAGCGTGAAAACATTTTTAAAAGGAGGCCAACTAGTCGTGCACATGCTCGAGACTCCCCGGTAAATCCGACAGCGTCTGAATAGAGTTTGTTATTAGCATGGCTCCAGCTTTTCTGTTGCATTCCCCATGCCAGCAACGCTGGGCTTCCTCAGGAACACGCTCATCTATTTTTCCGATTGTGCTGAGAAACGTCGTCCTGCGCGCCGTCCTCTTGCAGAGTGGCAGTTGATGAAAAGCTCTGCGCTGACGTTAAAGTTGAGATCAGAGTTTCTTAGCGCGCCGCATCAGTAATCTGTGGGCCTAATGGGAGGCCTTCCTCCCCTCTCTGTGGGGGCTTTCTGTCGTCTGTTTAGACCTACATCAAAATGCACCCAGGTGGAGCATGCCCGCCATGTCACATAAGCAGCCTTGCTGATGTGAGGAAAAGTGTTTCCCAGCCTTTCAAAACATAATCTACATAATTTACCTGACTCACTAGGCCTGTTTAATATTGATGCGCCTCTGGGTTGTTGGGTTTTTTGGGGTTTTTTTGCAGAAAACGATCGCATTCCTCAGGCGGAAATTAAATAAGAGATATGGCTTCAACTTCCGTTCGCCGATTTCTTCTCTTGTAATCGTGCATAAATCTTGAGAGGTCTGGGGAGAGGAAGAGGGTGGTGCTATTGTTTTTGTTAGCTCTGTGAACCTAATGGGTGTTTCATCAATCATTCATACATACTTTGGGTTGTTGGCACATATATGTAACACAAAGGGGTCTAACAAAGTAGTCTATTTGTGGAGAGTTTGTCACTTATCTCCTGAGGCCAGGGGGTCTTGAGGGAGTATTGTCAGGGATCATTAGAATCTAAAGATTAAAACTTCACGTCTTCAAAACTGGATTTCACCTAACCAAAACCGAGCTGTCTAGAACGTAAGATGGTGGGGATGGGGAATATCTAGCAGCCTTAAGAGCCAGCTGTAGCACACCCAGCCACAGAGGCATGTTCATCTCAGAGCGGCACTCCAAGTGCCATCCTCATCTCAGTGAGATCCTGTCCTGTCATTAGCCTTCTAATTGTGACATCCAGGTGCAAACAGCATGTAATCCTGTTTGTCACTCCCCAAGTGCCGTTTTCCAACCGCACGTATTCGCCATGCAGACTGCATAAAGGATATTACTTTACATCTGGGAGATAAAATGATGACAATCAAACATTTTTTCATTGATTATGTGAATTTGCTGTATTTAAAATCAAATGATTATGACACTCTGTTCATTTATGGATCTTATGTAGTATTACAATTGTTTCTTTTTAACTCTAGATGTACTCTGTCCAGTGAGTAAACTGGACACAACGGAAGAAGTCTACCCATTCACTCACAACAGCACAAACCAGTGAGCTATTTTCAGCCTTTGTGGAAAATGTATCAGAACGTTTTTTAAAATTTACTTTTCAGTTTGTTTCAAAAGTACATTAATGGTTTTAGTTTAGCCAAATCTGACACTGATGTTTCCTTCTGATGAGTTTTGCGATGCTACGTACCCAACTATACTCCACTAGGTTTCTCAAGAACTTCAGCAAAGACATTACCACCTCCTGGGTATTTAAGGTATTCACATCTACACCATCCATTTTACTTTGAAAACACAAATTACAGTACAGTTTTCCATTTGTTTTTATGATTTTGAAGTTGACAAGTACATTTTTGTTATAATGTTTGTCACATTTCATTAACAATAATGATGTTCAGAATTAGAATAGAATGAGAAAAATGAGAAAAACTGTAAAAAATTGGGAATTGTGGGACGTTTTCTTAAATTAGACGTTACATATCACAATCTGAATGTTTCTGGCAGAGTTTAAATTGTTCATTAGTACACAAACCGTAATTAGAGATATTTGGCAATAACAAATTATATAAGGAAAAATATTCTTTGCTGGGACTTTTTGCCATATCATCCAGCTCTTTTTTGGATGTTGGGATGAGACAGGTGGGCTTGATCCTCTCTCTGCCTGGGGCAAATGAGGGTGGGTGAACGCAGAGGGAAGAGGACTGGGCCATGCATGCTGGGATCTATTGCCCTTCTCCCTAGCCATCGTTTGTCCCCATATCGCTTTCCTCCCTGCTGAACCGTCACGCACCAGGCAGCGGGTTGCAGAAAGCCACGCTAACATTGGTCGGTCTTTGATCCACGCATGACGTGCGCCTGCCGGCCCCGAGAGATCGGCGGCGCCTCAGAGAGAAAGCACGGTGGACTGTCACGCTCCTGACAATAGCTGGTGGCCAGGGTTTCAGTGAGGAATCCTTGAGAGAAACGGGGGCCGACAGTGGCCTGCTTTCCCCCCTTCAGCCCCCAGGCCTCGCGCAAAACATACATGAATAAATCAAAACGCTCTAAAGAGGACAAGCCGAGAGACTTCAAGTCAAGCTTCTGAAGGTTTTTTTTTTATCAACTGGCGCGAATATCTGCAGAATTTCCTTTCCCTGCCCTTCGCAGCATTATTTTTCAACCTTGCTGGCACTTTTAAAGCATTTTATCGGGAGGTATTTTCCCCCAGACTGGCACAAACAGCAGTCGTTTGGGTTCATATTCTCAGCCATCCAGCTCCCTGGACTGGAGTTGAGAAGCCCTTGCCTAGCTTACCCCGGGACAAAATCTCCCTCACAGGCAGCAATGGATAATCTTCATGAAAGCTCCCTTAAGACATTATGAGGCTTTTAAGGCTGCTGAGAAACGGAGGGGTTCACCATTACTTACAAGTCCTTTGTGCTGTATGATTTTGAGTCAGAAAGTCAGAGCGAAGAGAGTCCACTTTATTACTATGCCTCACAGTTTCCCCCACTGGTACATCTACCTCACAGATGCACTATGCAAGCATACGGTTACAGACTGCAGGCCATCTGTTGCTGGACAATTTATCGGCTCCCCATCTACAGCTCGGTTTGTGACCTCAGGACCATTGTTGTCCAGACATTACATGTGTGGTGGGCCATTTTCAGCTCGGCAGCATCCCAGAAATGACAGGGTGCTTGTATGAGGCACAGTAGTTTTGCTGTGTTTTTTTTTTTTATATGTCAACGTCACCGGTAGGTTGAGAGCTGCCCACCCCCCAAAAATATGCTGCCGTCCAGTCAGAGCAGCTCTCTGGTCAGAAACTGACCGTTAGATGAAGGACTGGTGGATGGCTGACACAAATTTTGCATCAACAGATGGGATACAGTCTCTGTCTGTGTACCGGCAAGATGGGGCTTCTGATCAAGTGGCCATTAAGTGTACTACCAAACCGCAGTATGTTTTGAGT
>JBBJLS010000036.1:16263016-16275421 GCA_037577275.1 Bryconaethiops microstoma | reverse complement strand
TTATGGAGCTGCTTTGTGCACTGAGACACAGTCATGCTGGAATAGAAAAGGTTCTTCCACAAACTGGGTCCACAAAGGAGCCACTTGCCTGAATTCAATAATTAAGAGGTGTCTCCCAATACTTTTGTCCATATAGTGTAGTGTGTATATCTGTATACCCAAACATAAATGTAATGTACATTTCACAATTGCTATCTTATCTTATCTTATGTTAACATCATTGGTTTTTGAGCTCAAAACAGACTGTGAATGGTACCTTTTGAAACTGACAATGTTTATGTGAATGTTTGAATGAATTTGTCCCCTTTAAAACATTTCCAGCTAAGCTGTTTTCCTCCTCCTGTCCACAGATGCTGGACAAGGGCAGTTTGGAGCTGCCCAGTAACGACAGTGTGGCGCCGTACCTGGTGCCTCCGGACATGGTGGAGCACGTGTTGAGGGACTACACCATGCTGTCCTGCTTCAAGAAAGACGCTCATAAGATGGAGACATTTCTTAAACTTCTCAAGTGCCGCCAAACAAATAGGCCCAGTTGTTCCTTTTTCTAGCCGTGTGTAAAAAGGAACGTGACCCAGCTGGATTTCGAGGGGAACTTACTTACTTGACTGAAGTATGCAGACGAGAGATGTGTACATACTGATCAAAATGTTATGTATAAATAAGCATATATTTCAAATTTAACTGCTAATAAAGATGACATTTGAAGTATATTTTGGTTGTACCATCAAGCATATTTTAAAATGATACAACATAATGGCCATATAAAAAAATATTGTGAAAAAATATAGTGAGATACATATTGTGAACTTGTAATATCAACTACACATACTGTATATATAGTTATAGCATGTTCTCCTCGTTGTGGTTTCCTCCAGGGTCTCCAGGTTTCTCCCACAGTACAAAGACATGAGTGTCAGGTGAACTGGGGATTCTAAACTGACTGTAGGTGTGAGTGTGTGTGTGTGTGTGTGTGTGTGTGTGTGTGTATGTGTGTATGTGTATGTATATCAGAATAAATTCAGAACATCAGCTGCTTTGTACATTGTGTGCACATTTCCAATCGTAATAGCCCAAAATTCACACCAACCCAAAGAAAGTTCTTCTGGAACCTGTTTAACTTCCTGAAATATCACATCAGTTTGTGCCCTGTTCTTCTGTTGCAGAGCTCATTTACACACACCAGTCTTAAAGGCACAGTGACAAACAAACATGTAGAAAACTCACAAATGGTGTGAATGGACTTCACACCATTTGTGATGCTACTAAACATGCAGGTACTGGACATATAAGCATGCTGTATGTCTTGATTATCAGTAAAAAAAAAATACCATTGTTTGAAACAGTCTGGTATTTGCAACAGACTCAGAAATGCATGTGTGTGAGAGAGCATTCACTGTAGCCCCTGACTGTCCGCACATTAAAATTGCATCAGCATTGATTTATATCCTATCACAGCTCTGGAGCCACCATGAGCGCAGAAGAAGTGTCCAGTGTGAGGGAGAGCGAGGTTGGAAGTGACGTGAATCCGTTTTGGAGCACCTAGATGAGGAGATCTGACCTTCAGAAAGCCTGCAATTGTGGTTTGAAGACAGGATGAAGGGTGAAAAGGCAGAAGGAGACCGGCCGAGACGGTAAATCGTCCGAGGAGATGGAGGGGTCAAGTGGGCCGCGTGATCAAGGCGGGATGTGGGCCGGCACATGGGCAGTGGAAGTTGGAATTATGCTGATTTTGAACTCTGGGCGAGAGCAGCGATTCACCCTCGCTCCCACACACTCATGCCTTCCTTTGTCCTCCATCCAAACAGCTTACGGCTACTAGGTATCTCTCGCTCTCTCTCTCTCTCTCCTTTTCTCTCACTCTTTTTCTCTCTCTCCCCTTCCTTCTCTCTTTCTCCCGCTCTCGCCTTCTCTCTCTCACTTCTTCTCTCTCGTTATCTTCTTTTCTCTCCTTCTTTCTCTCTCTCTCTTTTGCTATCTCTCCTTTTCTCTCAGTCTTTCTCTCTCTCTCATCCTCCCTCTCGCCTTCTCTCTCCCCTCTCTCCCTCTCTGTCTCTCTCTCTTCTTTTCTCTCTCTCTCTTTCTCTCTCTCTCCTTTTCTCTCTCACACACTCTCTCTCTTTGCTGAAGCTGTTGAAAGTACAGATTTTTTGCTCACTGTGAAACTGTTAAATTATATTTTAAACCGTTAAAAAAGGAGATTTTTAAAGGAGATTTTGAGATTTTATAGATTTCGAGTTCGTTCAAATGTTCAGCCTTTAAGACGAAACTAATTACACAACAATTTCTAAACAAACAAACTCATTTTCACATTTTCACTGAAAAAACAAAACAAAAAGTAAAACAAAAAGAACTGAACAAATGATTTGAACAACCCTCTTTGTCAACATATATAATTCAGGACATCTGTTTCATTTACACATGCACTGTTGGGTGACCGAGCTCCATAAGCATTTGTAGTATGCAAGCAAAGTTCTTTAAAAAGCTGGATGTCGGATGTTTTAAGCTGCTTTCATTTGATCTGCTGGATAATGAGGTAATGATTGGCTACCAAGTGATGATGACAATAATAACAACAATAACAATAAAGGTTGATCTTATCTTATCTAACAACAACATGGCAAGAAAAACATGTCTACTGATCTTGAAAGCTACAAAAGTGTTACAAATTAAACAAACTGTGACAAAATATAGATTTTATAACGAGGAGTGGAGACCTTTGACAGTGGAACGGAAATGAAACTGTCCATCCAACTGGTGAACGAGATCAGTCTAAACAAGAGCGCCCCCCTGTGGAAGGAGAGGGTAGTGTGGTATAAAAGGGCAGACGGGTCAGTTTGATTTAACTCCTTAAACTGTAAACAGGTTCGGACTTCAGCACCATGGCCCACTTTTCAGTTTCAGGTACTGATTAATCCAGTGTGTGCATGCACACAAACACGTTTTATGTATATATAAAGTGAATTAATATTACAAAAACATAAATATAGAAGTTTGTGTGTATGTATGTGAAAAAAAGTACATGTGTGTGTGTGTGTGTGTGTGTGTGTGTGTGTGTGTGTGTGTGTGTAAGTACAGAGAAGTAAGTACACAAGTAAGTACAGAGAAGCTATACTTGACAGTATGGGTTTTTGAAAATATGGAGCCAAAAAAGTAAAACATACATAATTTAAAGAGGCCGAAATATTAAAAAATTTTAGAAAAGTTTTCTTTATTTGGTTGTGTGTGACAGTCCTCACGCAATGAGATTTGTACCATGATTGTTGAAACAAACATGTAAGGAGAAAAAAAGCATGTAAAAGTAAAAGTACAAGCATGGAATTTCTGAAATAGTTTAAATTTTTGTCCCATCCCAGTTACTTCTGTTAAGTCGAAGCTGATTATTTTGCCCCTCTGTGGAAACAAGAAAACGAATACCATCAAGACACCATAAAAGTATTGGGATGCCTGACCATTACACCAACAGGGGCTAGCCCAAGCCCTGCAAAAACATGCATGTCCCAATAATTTAGTCGATGTTGTGTATGAGCATGTTTCAGCCAAATCAGATTATAGATTTGTCCCAACTAGTACAGACTACAGATGGCGGGGAAGCTGAACTGGGTGTACAAACTGGATAAGATGGGGTTTAGTGAAATGTGAAATGTGCTGTGATGTATTACATATGGTCTTTGATAACATGTACATTCTCCATTTGGGCTACTTTTTCAAAACTTGTGACATCCAGTTCAAATCTAAAATCTGACTGGCTGAGACATGCTCATACACATGAATACATACATAAGAACTTTTCGTTTAAGTCACATTGAGAGTGATACTATGGACCATCTTTTTTTAATAAAAAATAATTTATTAAGATGTGGAAACAAAATCCAAATGCTTGGCCCTGACTTTGTAAGGCAAGTTATTAAGGCATGGGGACAAGATAAGTAAGTCATCGCCATGAGTTAGTAAGGCTTGGGAATGAGATAATGAAGTTGTGGCCATGAGTTATTAAGCCTTGAGAATGAGATAATGAATTCATTACCATGAGATGAAGAAGTTGTGGCCATGAGATAATGAGGTCATTGCCATGAGATAATGAGGTCATTGCCATGAGATAATGAAGTCATTGCCATGAGTTATTAAGGCTTGGGAATGAGATAATGAAGTTGTGGCCATGAGTTATTAAGCCTTGAGAATGAGATAATGAACTCATTACCATGAGATGAAGAAGTTGTGGCCATGAGATAATGAGGTCATTGCCATGAGTTATTAAGGCTTGGGAATAAGATAATGAAGTTGTGGCCATGAGAGAGTAAGGAGCAGGTATGAGATAATGAACTCATTGCCCTGAGATAGTAAGGCTTGGGAATGAGAAGATGAAATCGTGGCCTTGAGTTAGTTAAGTGTGAGAACAAGATAATAAAGTTGTGTCCATGCCATACTAATGCTGGTTATACAGTGCAATGTCATCTTTGGTCATGACTTCAAAACAGTGGTCCTAAACTCTCTTTTGCGATATCACACAGTCGTTCATGGTTCCAAAAGTTGGACATGACTCACTTATCTCAGTCTAATGCCTTACAAAGTGGCCTTCTATTGGTACCCACTCAGGATTCACAGTTTATTATGGTAACAAGAGGTGCTATAGCATCTATACACAGACATCTGAAGCTTATAACTGCTTGTAATAGACAATCAGGTAAGATATTACTTCACATTGTATATTTCTGATTCACACAGTCCTTCAGTGAGGATAAGAACCTGTCATTGTCCGTTCATGTTGTAGTTGATAAGGGCTATTCTAGCAATGGTACACATCAACATTTAAACATTTAAATGCGGCCAGTAATGGCTTGACCACTCTTTTCATTGCTGTAGTTAGGAAAGGGCTCTCAAACATGATGCTGCAAAGTTTTGGAGTTTTTTTAAGCCTCCCATCCAAAATCATGACCCGCTGTCCTTAAGTTTTCACCAGTATTCACGGCTTGAAAGTCCTTGAGTAAAGTACAATCACCAAAAAAGTATAAATAGCAGTTATGAAGTACAATTCCTCAATTTTCTTTCCAGCCCTTGTACTTACAGCCACACTATTGCTCAGGAAAAATATCCTGGTGAGAAAAGGGTTAAACATGAAGCCTGCTACTGTTTTCCTGCACATTAATATCCTTAAAGAATCCGATAAGCACTTCAGTGATAATTTGTCCATGTGCAAACACAGCTCAAAGCTCTTAAACACTTAAAAAGCCATTGTGGGTCAGCCACTGTTTTAAAGATAACCTTTTTTTTAATCGTGACACAGTTCAAAAGTACGTGCCATTGCCACGTTTACGCCCTGCTCTATATTTTACCAGTTGTCGGTTTCACTTAAGTAGCGAAGGCCTAGGGTGAAATAAACACTAACTGCATTCATTCAAGACCAGCAGTTTTGCTTCTGCTGCTGAACACAGGAGCTAAGGCTCAAATCCCAGCCAGCAGGACACTAGGACATACACATAGCACAATAATGAAGAGCATTTTAATTGCATGTAAATGTATTTGTGACATAGGAAAATGCTGAATGATCTACACTGAAAGCCTTCGCTTCCTCTGTTATAATCCTCTTATGGACACGCACCAAGCCTTTCTTGTCAACATCTGCAATGAAGCACTTTCTCAAAGGTTCTGTGTCACTCACGGGCAGGAGGAAAACTGAGATTTGCTATTTTGGGGGGCTTCCTTGAGTGCATAGACTACAAAATCAAATATCATTTGACAAACTGTAAATAAAATATAACAAGGTGGGACAGCCCTCGACTCTGAAGAATAAAACGGTAATCAAAGTCATTATCTCCCGCTGGGCTGCCAGCTACCGGCATGCCAGGAGGGTATAATGAGGACATCTTTATGATTGCGAGCGGTTCCTCCAATTAAGGCTTTTGTCTCTGAGTCTTGGCCAAAGAGACCCATCAACATGTGACACTAGGAAATGGACAAACTCAGATATAGTGTAATTTAAGTTGCTCTGAAACCATAATTGTCCTGATGATACTGGGAGATTTCAGTACATGTTACCATGCTTGACACTCAGTCTAGAGCTTGCCAGACAGTCATTTAGTTTATTAACCCTCAGAACTCAGAGTGTATCAGTAAACTCTGATTTCAGTAAATATAAAGGTGTAAAACAGTCTAGAACCGATGTTTGTTCTCCTACACTCTCGCCGTTTGCTGCTCTTTCTCTCGGCACGCCGCCACTCGGCCGCTCTCCGGAGCCCCTCCCTCTGTGGGTTTTCCCCACCCACTTGTGGGCGGAGACTATACTGAAAGTTCTCCTGTGTTTTTTCTGTTTGTTTTTAAAACCTAAAGTAAAAGAATTTTTTTCATTTTTCTTCGCATTTGCGTTTTTAAAACCAAAGCAGTGTTTTTTTTATTATTACAATAACTTTGTTTCTGCGTGACACAGGAACACCAAACAAAGCTCAGCATGACGTCTGACACCTCGAGCATCACAAATCGGGGGAACTTCCATATAAGGAGTTGTTTTGTCATATGACCACTTTTATTTACTATTTTTTTGCCTCTGGTGCAGATACATGCCATGTTCTAAGGGTTAATTGATTAAACTGATTATCAATAACAAGAAAAGTGTAAAAATATACACTATTGAAGATGCAAGAGGCTGAGTGTCAAATAAAAGCGTATGTCTATACGACATGACCCAATTTAACCCCTGTTCATGTGTATTGCCAAAGTTGGAATGGAGGCACTGACCAAATAAAGTCATTTCAGGTAGATTCAAACACCCCCATTATTGTATATCCAGACTATTGTACTTTCCTTCAACAGGTTTGATCCTGTGGCTTCTTTAAAGAATGCTAGTCTTGCCATAGGAGTTTCCAGCATCCTCTACTGAGGCAGCATGAATCAGTGATAAAATCCACCAAATGGTCCAAATTTTTCAGTTACATGATTAAGATGTAAACAAAGTCATTCAGAGTAGTTTGATGTTAATTGGTGCATTCTAGAAACTTACTGACTGTTTTCTTTACAGTGGGGATGAATGGAAGCACAAGACATTGCATTAAACATCCTAAAATAACTTCTGGTGTCTAGCTTGTAGTATTTAAATTTACACTGTTTCATTATAGAATAAAATTACAGTAATTCTTTATATGAATGTTGCAACAAAATCTCATATCTCAAAAAAGAAAACTGTACAGGAAAAGGACAAGACGTTTCCAATTTTCAATGTAAGTCAATGTAATAAAATGTTTTTCTAAGTCACTCTGGACCATTTCTACTGGACCATTTGCCTTAAAAACTGCTAATATTGTCACATTGTTGACATACATCACAATATCATCTCAAAATGATCATAAAAATACCTCCAACATCAGGCAGCTTATATGTAATGATTTCATCTCATTACTTTTTTGTGAGCGAGCCTTTATTTTATTATTAAGTGCTGTCAAGTATGTTCCAGACTTCTAGTAACCATATGGACAGTATTTATGCAGAATGCCTCCAATTTGGGTCTTCAGGTTTCTTAACAGCTTGTTCATGATTTCTCTAATCATATCCATCCATCTTATTGCTGGACATCCTCTGAGAGGCATTCAATTCTTTAGCTGTTTGGTTCCTAACACTGCTATGAACAATTCTGTCTTTGTAAGCTTTTCTAGAATGGAGCATTTCACACCAAGCCACACTGAAGGACCTTGACTACATCTTAATGGCTTGAATTATGCAGAACATTTGAAAGAATCTGAAAAACTCCCCTTGCACCATGTCACATTTGAGTATTGTCAATTGAATCTTCAATGTGAATCACATCAAACCCGGGGTTGTCTATTCCCCTGTTATTCCCCCCGTGCTGGTGGAGAATAAGATTGCTGTTCAGTTCATTCAAAAAGCAACAGGCACAATGAGGTGTGGCCACCAGGACGGTCTTGGAGAAGTTGGAGAAGTCGACCCGGTACTTGCCCCCTTTGGTGCGCGAGATGATGGGCAGGAAGCTGTAGCCCCACTGGATCTCGCGAGGGATGAAGGAGGTGCGCACCTGGCAGGATGAGCTGGTGGACTCGGCCACTCCGTCCAAGAAGACCACCAGCTCAAACTCCTGCTGCTGGATGGTGTCTGCTGCCATCTCCGCAAAGGGGCTGGAGCTGTCGATCACGTGGTACAGCGTCAGTGGGCAGATGAAGAACAGGTTATCCTTGCCGGCATCCACCAGAAAGTCAATGTTCACCTGGTCCAGGATGATGGGCTCTCCGTCCGGTGTGACGGTTGTCCTCAGGAGCTTCCCGTAAATCTGACTCCCAATGAGAAGGGTCTTGCGCAGGTTAGCCACCCGGATCTGCAGGCAGAGGCTTCCTTTCTTCAAGCAGATGACCGCCGTGTCACTGAAGGTGACCGTCTTGGCTCGCTTTTTGGGTAGGGATATTTTGGCCAAAATCAGACCACACATGAAGCAGTTTATGATGGCTCCCATGAGCGACTGGATGACTAGCAGGGCCACCGTCCCAGCGCAGTGCCCCGTCAGAGCTCGCCCACCATATCCAATGGTGGTCTGGGTCTCTAGAGAATAAAGAAAGGCAGTTGTGAGGCCACTTATGTTGTCTATGCACTTAGTATGGCCACCAGGAGAATGCTCTCCCTCCAAGTCCCCGTTGCTCTTTGCTATGGAGTACCACAGCAGGCCAAAGACAAACCAGCTTCCAGTGAAAGCAGCCACGAAGGAAAATATGACAAAACGCCACCGAATCTCAACAAAGGTGGTCCAAAAGTCCATCAGGAAAGCAAAATGGCTATGGTACTTTATGTTGCCAAATTCAATGTTACAGTGGCCATCCTTGGTCACAAGCCTTGTCCGGCGGATCCTGCGTTCCACTAAGTGATCATGAAGCTGCTTCTGGATGAACTGCAACATTCCTTTGTGATAAAAGCAGAGAAGGAAACCGTTCATAATTCACAAAATGAGGTCACACTCTTCAAGTACTGCAAGGTACACTGAGGTATTTCATACCTACATTCTTTCAACAGCCTTGCATTACTGCATTGTACTTCATGGTCTGGCAATAGACTAAAAAAAAAAGGCCTTTATAAACCAGTCTTGAATAACCATGGTTAAAAAACTACTACTTTCCATCCCTGAGAAGTCTTAACAGGCTAAAATCTCAAACGCAGTAAAAGAAATGATATATATACTTTCTTTTATCCATGTAACCCTGAAACCTGCACAAATCTGTTTGATTTGTCAGTTAAAAAGTGGAAAGGACAACTTACCCTCGCTCCCAGAGAGGTTAGCAGCAGTGCTACCGAAACAAGAACCCACTGTCGACTCTCAATACATGAAGTCGACTTCACAAATGTGTTGACTGAGCCGAGCAGCAGGCAGGATTAACGTTCAGACCTTCCAGTTCTCCACCAAGCGAACTGCCATTGGGGTGCTGCTGGAGTAATCCTCAGTGAAATGTCCTAATCCCAGGCACATGCCAGAATTTACACTCCATAAAAGAAAGAGACAATCAAAGTGGTTCCAAAACTTGATTATTTTCCTCACATCTACCCAAACTTCTGCTCATCAATGCACCAAAGCATCAGGCTCCACTTAAAGTAAACCAAACCACAGTCCCCACCATCAGGCGTAGCATCATGACTGAGAGCGAAACCCCACAGGTAGGCTGAATTAGTCAACAGAGTTTTAGCAACAGGAGCTTTAGGGTCTCCATGGCTGCCCTGCCGGCCTTCCAGAGCACAAGGTCCCCCAGATGATGGGAACAGCCCCAGTAGAGGAGCTCCCCACTGGCTGGGTGTTACCCAAAAGAACTCTAAAGCTTTGCATGGTGCCAGACAAAGAAATCTCTCAATCACTTTCCCTTTGATTTCCTCAGGCTTACGGCTCCACATCCCCCAGGTTTTAGCTCCTGCTTATTTGAACAAGCCAGTCCAAGAAAACAGCCAAAGCAAACAGATCAGACATATTGTCATTAATAATAATCCTGCTAGTTAATAGTAGCCACTATTAAACATCAATCGCTCTTGGTTTTTTTACTTTGAGAGTATGAGTGTTTACAGAAAGGGTGTAACTGGACTGGGTTTGTATACAATATAAACCTTTTTTGGATTTCAGTAAAGTTATTGCTGGTTTAAATACTGTTAAAAGTCCACAGGTTTGGTTTCTGATATTCTCGGTGCTCTGCAATCTTGGCACTGATTTGCTCAGCAGCTCCTGATTCCTGAATTTAATGAAGGATTGATGAGATAAACCAGTTTTTGGATGAAAAAGCTTCAGGAGAGGTCTGGAAATGGCTAAGCTAGAAAATGTAAACCCTTAAGTCCCTGGTAAACAGATTAGATTTTCTTCAACACCTAAGATGTTTGCACTGTACTGATTATGCACATATTCACTATTGGAATGTTTAGAATCACTGTTTTAATTTTAAAAATGTTTTAAACGTTGCAGGTACAAATATTAAATGGTTAAAATGTTTAATAAGAGGGTGTAAAAAAGAAGATTTTTTTCTTAGGTCGAAATGATGAACATAATTAATAATGACCTCCAGATCAGTTAAGATGTTCTAATAATATGTTTCACATTTTGAATATGGTAATGAAAATAACTATTTCCTAATTATTTATATTTTAATATCATCTTAATTTCCAAAAAATGCAAATAATAATAAGTAACAACATTTAATTGTATTATCTTGTAGTATTATTTAGATTTTTTTGGAAGAATAAAGCTTCTTAAAATAACTTCTGCTGTCTAGCTCATAGTATTTTAATTTCCATTGTTTTGTTATATTGTTTTTGTTCTGCTTCATCTGGTATCACATGTTCCTCAAGCACCCTCTGATACACGGTAGAATTCATGGAGTCTATGGTGGTGAGCTGGCCAGGTCCTGCTGCAGCACAGCATCCACAAACCATGACACTTCCACCGCCATGCTTCACAGCTGGTATGAGGTTATTTTCCTGGAATGTTGTATTTGGTTTACGCCAAACATGTCCTCTGTTCTGGTGTTCAAATAATTCAATGTTAGACTCATCAGTCCAAAGAACATTATTCCAGAAGTTAAGTCAGTCTGGCCTTCATGTTTGTCTTTATATTTTTTCCTCCCATGCAAGTTAAGAACCAAATTACTGTAATAGTAATGTTTATGTAATGGTATGTTTATATAATAGTCACAACAAAACCTCTTATATCTTCAAAAAAGCAACTTTACAGAGGAAAGAAAAATTTTTCAAAACTTTGAATGTAAGTTAATGTAAAGGGATGGACCACTGTTCAGTCCATCATGTAATTTTATCATAAACAGCGACACAAACAGTGACTGGTATTTTCAAATTCCTGAAAATGAACATGAAAAAAGGAGATACAAGGCTCTGATTGCCTTACTGCATCAATTTTTTTAAACTCCAAATCTCATTTGCTCTTTTTACATTTACTGTCTGTGTCAATAGCTGTCAAATATTAAAAGTATTGTTTTGATTCCGAATGACTGCTAGTGGTTTGGGACGGATCTTTTGTAATCTAATTGAACAGCAAACCCGTCCGGCACAGTCAGAAAATCTCATATAAATACTCTCCAACTTTATAACACAGTTTGATGTGTGACTGTGGGGCTGTAATAATCTCATTACACCCATTCGCTGTAAGAAAGAGAAATGTATGAACGTAATTGTTGTTGGATGTGAAATTGTACCGCGCACTGACAATATGTCAGAAAAAGCACATCATTAGCCACTTCCTTTTCATTTTTTAATTATTACAGTGGAAACTTCCTTCTGACCTACATACACGAGACACATGCATATTGTCACATGCATAGTCATACAAATACAACACACAGTGAAATGTATCTTTTTTGACTGTGTAAACATTATAAACAATAAGTAAATTTTAAATTAAAAATCTGAAATTTTCTGAAACACAAGAAATTACTACAAGTAAAGTAGATATAAGGATAAATGTAAGTACAATTTTAAAAACACAAATCTGAAATTTTCTAAAACACAAATCTAAAAGTAAATAACTTCTTTACTGCTCTCCCGGTTTAATATATCGAATCAGCAGAGGCAGGTTTATTCAGGCCAGACATGTAGGACTTTCATTTTTTTTTAAATTGTGGGTTTTACCGACATCCTTTTGGGGGCTGTTTATTAAAAATGGTGAAAAATTAATCCAGAAAGTTCTTATGACAGACAGACAGATACTGTCATGTGAAAAAAGTAGGACACCCCATGAAATATTCAGTTCTTTATTAAGAAATGTTCATATATTGATGTTTTTATTTATCTCTAGAAAAGAAAGTGATTTAACTGCAGGCAAACAACACAAATTAACTTGTTTTACTCACTAAACAACATATATACAGTACTGTGCAAAAGTCTTAGGCACCTATGAAAATTGTTTGAATGTGTTTATATCAGCAGTGGGTTTCT
>JBBJLS010000036.1:16223619-16232138 GCA_037577275.1 Bryconaethiops microstoma | reverse complement strand
CTTCTAGTAGTGTTTCACCATCCAACTGGTCTCATTGTGAGAGGAGAGTGTCGATTACAGCAGTGTTTTTATACTTTGCCTCATTAAATAAGATGTGATTCAGGTGATCAGTAATCAGTACCTCAAAAAGCAGAACGAGGTTCTTGTGTAGGAATTTAACAGACACTGGACTGGAATGGTTGTCACACTCATAGAGATGCTCATTTAAAAATAAACTGCAGTGGTCTCTTCTTTTTTTCCAGAGCTGTACATATATATTAGTGTCTGAAAGCCCCTCTCCGAACTTTGTTTTGAAAATTAGCCTGATTTGGAACTCAGAATCCATTTATCTCTTTCAACCTGAATAGTATCAGCTCAACAGCAGTCCATAATGTATTAAAAACTCAAAACAAACATAAGGTGGCCATCAAGTAAAAGTTCTGTTAAGTGACTGGTGAGTGTTACTTTATTGTTTAAAACAGAACGTCCGCGAATGATTGTGTATTCTGAAGTGAGCGCCCTAATTTATGTATGCAAGTGCGGTTCTGAGATGTCAAACATAATTTCAATCTGTTTATGGTGAAGTTCCAATCAAAAGTGTCCAGATTTAAGTTTGGTAAACTGATGAGAAGGCAGGTGGCATCAGCATGTGAAGTCATGCCAAGAAACATTAAAGTGCTATTAACATTTCAGTCAATCACAGAAAACCATCATCGCATCTCCCTGTTTTTCTATCCAACTCGTGTAGTCTCGGATGAAAACAGGCTCTGTTTGAATTTGCGAAATGCAAATTGAAATGGAAAATGGTGTCTCTAGCTGGATGCCTCCGTCAGGGGTCGCAGGGGCACTGATTTTATAATGCCATGAATACGGGAGTGCCACAAAACAAGGACAACAGCAAAACAAAGCTCATGAACTTTTGACACGGGTAATGCATGTTAATATTCAAAACAAAGAGCCTCATAAGCTCTTCCTAAGACCATTCAGGCGGGCTCACAAAGCTATTCATATTAAAATTGGTGTGGCAGGATGTAAAAGGCTAGGCCTCCACACAATGTTTTATTGCACCAATTTCATAAAGCACTGAAATGGTCTTGAAAACAAAGTGACACTGTGAGAGAGAGCGTTGAAAGTTCAGGTCTCGGAATGACAGCTGAATGACAGACGGTCTGCGAGGAACGCCAGCCCTCCATGATGTAATACGCCACAAACAACCAGTGAACCACAAACCGAACCCCCCACTGCATCAGCAGAGACTCACGGCTTCTCTCGGTACAAGCATGCCGATAAATCCGAAGCCGCGATGGCAATGCAGGCCCAGATGACACCTTTCTAATTGTTAGTTGAATAACTTTTAATGGCCTTTCGAAAGGGCTTTTAACTGAGAGCTTTGTTTATTCATGCTGCATATCTTTAGATGTAAGTAAATACAGATTAGTCTATTAAGTGATGCTTATTAAACACCCAGGATTGAAACATCCTAACGCTTCAAGGTTGCCTGGAGCTTTCTGCCGTGCACCGTGAGAATAATAAACCAGTTACAGCGAAGCTCTGTTCTCGCAAAGTACAGCTGAAGGTAACTGTACGCAGATGCACTATTAAAAATAAGGGTTTTACTGAACCACCTTTCGATCCAGGGTTCAGTACAAAAAAATCTTATTCACACAATTTTCCACTTAGCCCAGGCAGGCACAGATGAAAGGCCAAGCCGAGTCCAAATGTTGCTTTCTTCAGTTTAGCACAAGAGCTGTAAAGCTGTAAAACTCTGGAAGTTCAAAGTCAACAAAAATGTTTCTGTGAAAATAAACCACCGGAACGTCTCTCAACCTGATCAGACCGCATCCAGATCTACGGAAATAATCACCGCTACAGGCAGTCCTTTTAGAGAAGAACAGGGCTGGCATTCACAAAGGCAGCAGAAGTGATCTTGAATCTGATTCCTCCATATTTATGACGGGCATTGTTATAAAAGCTGAGTCAGCGTTCCAGAAAGTCTGTTGAAAACTACTACTTCCCTTTTCATTTTCACTTCTAAATGTATTCGGAGTATATTTTTGTGCTGTAATGCAGCACGTTATTGTATACATTTAGTTGTCAGCCATCACAGCTTTATCATCTTTATTCTGTCCTACTCAGGCCTTGGTACCCCATTATCAGCATTAATCAGACGAACACACAGCACTGTGGTTTAATGTCAAGGAATTTTGTTTTTGATTACCGGACGAAACCGGCTTCTGAAAGAAGTAAGCATGCGACCTTTCTTTCTTGGAAAGCCGAGTGACTTATCTGGTACGATTATCATCGAAAAGTTGTCATGCCATGCGTCGCTTTTGTTCTCTTCAACATTCCACTTTAGTTTCATGGGGTTTTTTTTTCCTAAACTATTTAAGTGACCCAGTAGCATTCTAATGAAGAGCATCAGTCAACAAATGCTGCCATCATTCCTCAGAAAACAGTTGCATACATCTGACTTCCTTAGTATCCCTGAGGCAAACTATATGTGTGTATAACAAGCGGAAGAAGGAGCGCTGCCTGTAATGCAGCTGGCTCGGTGTAACACTGCTTTTGCACTGGTCTGGTGCTGTTAATGGACGTGAAAGTATCCCGTCTCTTCACTCGACTGTTACAAAGGCGTTGTCTGTGAAATCCAATTAAAATGAACTCCCGCTATGTAATAAATGTTTTGATCTTTCTTCCAGAATCAAAAAGAGCCAAAAGTGTGTATAAAAGTGACCATTTGTCATATGTGACCACCCCATGGCACACAGAGTTCAATTCTTCCTCTGTATTTAACCCAAGTGAAGCAGCGGAACCCCAGGAACACAGCACCCGGGGAGCAGTATGTGGGGGTGCTGTGCTCAAGGGTACCTCAGTTGTGCCAGTGGCAGTCTTGGGATTCAAACCCACAACCTTCTGATCACAGGGGCAACTCTCTAACCACTAGGCCACCAGCTGCCCCAAACCAGCTGTATCATTAAGGTAATATTTTCCTGAACGCTAAAAAGATTCAAACTGGACAGATTTAGTCTTGGAAAGCAGAGGTTGTTTATCACGGTTTTCCATCGACATCAGTGCTTTCATCTTCCCACTCATTTTTGAGCAGTTGTGTTTTTAAAACATTTGGGTTTTTAAGAAAAGTGAATGTTTCACATGAGCCACAATGCAAAACATATCCGCCTTCTGACTGGATAGATGCATTATTTGCATTTTAAAAAAACTGTTCAAGGCACTGCATTGTCTAAATTCGGTGCAAAACTGGTGACAGACATGGCACTTCCTATCCAAACTGAAAAGGATCTGTTACGCATTGCTATGCCTGAGTGATGTAAATGAAGCCGCTGAGGCCGAGACCCAGACGTGCCTATCTTACCTGTCTTATGAATATTCATCACCTGTAGTTTCTCAGCCAAGATCTATTGCTGACATAAAAAGCAGGTGTTCAGAATTCCAGAGACTCGGGTACAAAGGTACAAATCAGAACACGTGATGAATTTGACAGAATTATAAGATCCCATATCCTACATTTTTTGTTGCATTTTTTCCCCCCATGATGTCCACCGTGTGCATTTATGCACCAAAAATAGTCATTCATTACCAAGCAATCATGTTCTAACCACTCGTTAAACTACAGAATTAAATGGGCTCTTACTGTGCCTTTAAGTCTGATATGTGCAAATGACATGTTTTACATGCCTGGCTTGTATTGGGCCTCATTGGAAAAACAGTACAGCCTGAAACACCACTTACAACCTCAGCACAGCAAGACTGTTGTAGGATGAATAGGTGTGTAAATGAGATGGTTTTAATGGCATCACAAAAACAGTCAATTAAAAACAGGCAGTGGTTGCAGCTTAACTAACACACACACACACACACACACACGCACACACACACACACACACACATACACTATATGGACAAAAGTATAGGGGCAGGTATTAATTATTGAATTTGGGTGTTTCAATTACAGTTTGGGGAAGAACCTTTTCTATTCCAGTATGACTGTGCCCCCCATACACAAAGCGATCTCCATAAAGACGTGGCTGGAGGAGTTCAGTGTGGAAGAACTTGACTGGCCACACAGAGTCCTGACCTCAGCCCCATCCAGCACCTTTGGGATGAACTGGAACAGAGATTGTGATCCAGACCTTCTCGTCCAACATCAGTGTCTGACCTCATAAATGCTACAGAATGAATGGACACAAATTCCCTCAGAAACTCCAAAATCTTGTGGAAAGCCTTCCAAGAAGAGTGGAAGCTGTTAGAGTTGCAATGGGGGACCAACTCCAAATTAAAGTTTAAGGGTTTGAATGCAATACCCTTTTGTCCATTCAGTGTATTTTAACTTGAAAGTGAGTATGCAGACTTTTGCACTCGACTGTTGAAGAAAAATAGCTTGGAATCGTCTCTATTCTGCTGAAGAGTCTGCTGGGGCAGCACACAGCAGCAGGACTGCAATAGTGAAAGGGTGAAACAGGCGGCTCGTCGTCTCATTAGCAGGCTCCAGCGCTTTCAGAACACAAATTGCACGGAACCGAGCGGCACAAAGGAGGCTCCGCAACTACAGGGCCTACAAGGGGGAAACAGACACACACAACGCAGCACCAGAGGACCTGGATACTCAGAGAACCACAAGGAGCTCGGAAACTCAAGTTTGAGTCACTCCTCTAGATTTAGGATAGTGAGTCATGTTAACATTTCTGAACAAACCAAACATGTGTATTTATATGAATAAAATGATTCACTGAGGATGCATAATAAATTGAGAGTTAGTCACTGATATCCAGAATGCTGTAATATTCAAATAAGCCCTCTAACCAGTCGGCATTCTGACCAATCACAGCTCCAGAAGGGTTTCTGAGGGTGTTTTAATGAATCAATTTAGGGATGGACAGATTGACAGGCAAGCAGACAGATGGGTAGATAAGTCGATGGATGTGTGGATGGATGAATGGATAGATAGATGGATGGATGAATGGATAGACACCTATGGGTAAGATTCAACCCACTCTGTATCCAACATATTTTTATTTTTTACTCAACATATAAAGATGTACACATGCTAAGAAATTCCAACAATTTGTCAGGATTTCTGCATAATTCAGTTATTAAGATGTAAAGAAGTTATTAAGATGTAAAAAAATTACGTTGAGAGTGGGTTGATTTCTACAACACAAATATAGCCATTCTATTTACTATCCAAACCCACCAGTGAACCTACACGTGTCTTCTGAGTTTATATATGGAAAGCTGAGGATGGCAAAATAAGGATAAATCTAAAATACGAGTTTTCTTCAGGGACTAATTTGTCTCACAATACCCTACATGAACTCCGGCACCATGAATGGATTAAGAAAATATGTTTTAGGCCAAAACCTTCTCAAACAAAATAAAACAAAAGGCATCAAGCCGTGTACTCATAACCACTCATGTAATAACTTACTGTGTGGGAGCTTTTAGAGGCATGAAACTCATGAGACATCTGGTTCCATTAACCACCACTGTGTACAATTTTTACTATACTTTCTTTATAACTATATTATTAGTTCTCTATATTGTTATGTATGCAGAAAGTTTGAAAAAGGTAGTGTTAAGATTTTTGTTATTAATATAAGGTATTAATATAGATGCTGCTAAACATACTAAGACTGGCAAGTTTAACGAGGAAAACAAATGAATCAATAAATGCAATGCCTTACTTTAATTTGTTAATATAATGATCTATTTTGCCGTTGGTGTAAAGCTGAAATAGGTGTACTATTGCAATAGTGTATCTCATTAATAGTACAATGAATATTTGCTATAAATGGCACACATACAACAATTTGTGGCTTTTTGAAGCAGAATGAAAAAAAAATAAAAAAGCTTTTATACTCACAAACCACATGCAGTTTGTGTCCCCTCACCGTGTCCGCTGGGTTGGTGTTGTTTGTGCCCATTAGGACGGGCAGGCTGGTACTGGGCAGGCGTCTGAGGGCCACAGAGCCTGCGGAGACAGGAGAGTCGTCCTGCTGGAAGAATGCCCCACTCATCCAAACAACAAAGGCTGCAATTGTGGACGTTGATGGGGGGCGGCAAAGCGAGACAAAGGAGAGCCATAGAAAACAACCCTCCGGCCCAGCAGGCTGGGAAATCTCTCCAGTGGAGTGTTTGAAAATATCAGAGCGTGTTTTCTTCTCTGCCTCCGTCACGTGGCTGCGAGAGCGGGGGCTTTTTCTGGAGGAACACTGCAACCCAAGCATTCGCTCTCGTCCAGCACAGAGCTCTCGGAAAGAGGGATGGGAATCAGTATTACAGGGAGTTCCAGGATGTGACTACAGATGATGCTCAAGCCGTGATACAATTTTATCACAGTTTTAAAGATTTGTTCGCTGCTAATACACTCAAAAAATGATTCGCATATCGGGTGGTTGAACAAGAAAAGGATGCCAGGAATAAAAAATGTCTAAATATTACAAAAAGAGGTTTTATGCTGATACGATATGGAAAAGTCTATCAATAATGGAAACACGAAAACAATATGAAGACAAAATGTGATGATTTTTTTCAAAAGTGATGAGGCAGCAGAAACTAACGTCAACTAAAGTGTTGATTACAGCAGTGTTTTTATACTTTTCCTCATTAAATAAGATGTTTTTCAGGTGATCAGTAATCGGTCCCTCATAAAGCAGAATGAGGTGCTTGCGTAGGAAGTTAACAGACACTGACATGGAACGGTTTCACACTCATAGAGACGCTGATTTAAAAATAAATTGCAGTGTACATAAATATAAAGATAGAGACTCATGAAGTGAACTAAACTGCATGGAGAGATGGAGGGATTGAGAGATGGAGAGATGGAGAGCGAGTGGTTTTGAAGGGAGGACAGGCAGGAGAGGTGCTGTCTGTCACTCATACCTGCCGTCTGTCGCCCCGTTTGTTGTCATGGCAACAGCCATTAGCGCCACTTCCAGTAAAAATGAACTGGCACTTTTAAGTGTCCTGTATGTCTGTTTTTAGCTCGAGTGCTTCATGTTTCATGGTTAGATGCCCACTCTCTATAAGCTGCAGTTGTGCTTACACACATCTAATATGTTTTTTTCATTTTTCTCTTTAAAAACATTACATCAATAATGTCTTGGTGAAGAAGACATTACACACACACACACACACACACTTAGCACACTGTGCACTGTGTCTTGAGCCACCCCTCATTTTCATATTTTGCTTCCAAAGAGCCAGCCTCTCTTTTCATTTTTTAATGTAGTCCACTAATGGTAGCAACCAGTCAGTCCTTTAGTAGCCAGACAAACACAGCAAACAGCTTTTATGTGCACCATATAGCATCTAGTGCAATGGACGGGGTCATTAGGAGTGTAGTTCTTATGTAACGACAGTACTTGTGCAGACAGGGTGAGCGACGGGGTCTTCAGCTCGGCACACAGGCCGAGCTCAGCCCAGGGCTCATATATTGACCGTTGGAGCGTTCAGCAGCGTGGACAGATCCCGACCCTGCTCAATGAGCACTGGGGACTCACTAATTATCAGTCAATTCTCTCAGCCTGGAGATAGGTTTCCACTCTCGTTTCACAGGGCATATCAAATGTGCTCTCTGTAGCCCACAGTAGTGTTACGGAAGCCACAAGACTCTTAGATTTCAAAGCAAACATTGAATTTGCCTGAAACAAATGAATATGCACATCATTATATGATATGGCAAAAGTACTGGCTTCCCCAAATTGTGTCCACAACAGTAGAAGTATGTTGTTGTCCAAAATGTCTTGGTCTGCTGAAGCATTAAGATTAAGCCCTTCACTGGAAGTAAGGGGTCCAGCCTAAACCCTGAAGAACAGGTGTCCCAATACTTTTGTCCATATAGTGTATTTTATATCTGGCACCAACACTTCAGGAGCAGATCCTTTAAGTCATGTAAGTTGTGAGGTGGGGCCTACAAGTTTCCGACTAGTTTGTCCAGCACATCCCACAGATGCTTGATTGGATTGAGACCTGGAGAATTTGGAGGCCAAGTCAAAACCTTGAACTCTGCCATTATGGAATACTGTTGCCATGACTTGTTTGCAACAATGTTTAGGTAGGTGAGACCATGGGCGCCGGGACCATTACAGCAGGGGGGGACATGCCCCCCCACACTCGTCAAAATCATTCGTTTCATACCCTCCACTTTTTGTTTCCCAGACAACGTTTCCATAACATTTCACAAACAGAGAGCCTGGAGTTACTGGAAATATATATTTTTTGACTCTATTAATTCGAACATCAGAGTCAATCTCTGTTCCACCATCATAATAATACATTTTATTCATAAGCGCCTTTCAAAACTCTCAAGGTCACTTTACACAAAAACATACAAACAAATTACATACAAAAGACATTTAAAGACATATGCATACAGAAGGCCATTTACATACATAGAGATGGAAGTGAGGAGGTCATGTGGGGTTTTGAGTAGAAATCTACGTCCGGAAGCCCAGGATTTACGAATGTAAACAAACCCAGGCTGGTCCAAATAGCAGAAGAGGCTGAGAACTTCAGGAAAATAA
>JBBJLS010000036.1:16176247-16189801 GCA_037577275.1 Bryconaethiops microstoma | reverse complement strand
TATTTACTGAAATCAGAGTTTACTGATACACTCTGGGTTCTGAGGGTAAACACCGGTTCTAGACTGTTTTACACTGGATATATTCATCTACTGAAAGTTCTCCCGGGTTTTTCCATTTGTTTGTAAAACCTAAAATAATAATAATAGTTCATTTTTGTTCTTTATGTTCATTTACACATTTCTAAAACCCCAGTAGTGTTTTTTATTATTATTACGTTTTTAAATTACAATAACTTTGGTTCTACGTAACACAGGAACACCGAACAAAGCTGAACGTCTGACACCTCGAGCACCAACACAGACCTTCCATATCAGGAGGTGTTTTGCATTGTGACAACAGTTTACCAATTGTTGTGCTTTTGGCACTGATCTGTGCCGCTCAGGTTCTAAGGGTTAACATAAGCAAAGCCTTCTTCTAAGGTTAAACAGCACAGCTGTCATCTCTTGTCCACAGATGCATCCAAGAAGGATGTCCCGGAGGACTTCGACATCGACATGGGCGCCCCTGAGACTGAGAAGGCTGCCGTCGCCATCCAGTCGCAGTTCAGAAAGTACCAGAAGAAGAAGCATGACGTGAAGTCCTAGGCGGAGCTGGGGCACACGTGGCCCCGTGAGGCCCCGGAAGGCCCCTGAGCACCGTGAGGGCTGGCTGTTTGCATGTCTAATAAACCACACCATCATGGACCCGAGGGTGGGGGTTTGGGGTAACTTTGGGGAACGGGACCCGAGGCGTGAAGTGAACCATTACCCTGTCTGTCCTGTCTGTCACTGGCATCCCTCTGGAATAATAATCGATTCCCTGTCTGTTGATTTTCAGATATAAATGCCTTTCCTTTAAATGTTTCTTTTAACATGTACTGGTTTTGTTATATTAAATATGTTCCTCCCTGACCAGCATTAGGATATGGCATGTGAAATGTGATTAACACCTGTTTGTAGTTTGAAACCACCAGGAGATATGTGACACCCTGACTGTGTGGAGTAAAGCAAGAGTTATGAATGTTCCTCAGCTGTAAAGGCTTACCCTCTTTTCAAACCAGAGATGTACCTTCTACTCCGAACTTGGTAAAACTGTTTCTTTCCGTATACGAAAAGTGGCTGATTTTTTGGAGAAAAACAAAGAAATTCTACATTATGAGCCATTATAGACCCTTGATTTTATGAGATATAGATTTGTTATTTGGTTATAGAGTGTATAATTCGAATCCTGTGGTCCTCTTTCACCTTCCATGTCCATGAACAGTGCTTGTGACCACCCGTTCCATGACTGTCCGTCACAACTCTTGAGCGTAGCCAGTGGCTTCATTAGTAGATATTGTGTATGTGCTACACCCTTCATCATTTTCCCGCAGAACAAAGTTTTATCCAGAAACCATGACATGTTCTACACTATACTGTCCATCAAACACTTAATATACAAACTTACAAATAAATATTGAGAAGAACCAGACGACTGAGATGTGTTTCTCTACTGTTCTGTCCTCTTTCTTTGCTAAGTGTGAGTGTTCTGGCTTTCCTCCATCTCGTTGGCTTGCTCATTTTCTTGTAGAGAAGTGGTCCAGATCCTTTAATAGCATTGCTGTTCAAAGAACAGCATTAGGAGAAGACATTTTCTCCTGAGCTTGCAGCGAACTCCTGACCCAGCCAGAGTTTATTGATCCATCAGTGAGATTTTGCTTAACTGTTTTTAAAGCCAATAAAGTGCCATCAAGGCAGCAAGTTTCCTCTCCAACCTAGCAAATCTGCTGATCACCATATGCTGCAATGTGTTTTAAAGTGGTCATCATAGTGGAGACCCTGCTGAATAGCATTACTAAAGGAAAATGTCTGGCAAAAAAATTAAATTAAACAATTTTCCCCTTACCTCAAACATAATCAATCAACCGTGACATGTCTGGTGAGGCTCTGAAGCTACGAAGCTAATGTGGCTAGCAAGAAATATTTGAACCATAAATTTATATCATATAATTTTGTGTTACGTCATCTTAAATACACTTATTTATGTTGTTTCTGACTACTTATGTCATCCCATAATCTATTAAATTATAGCATATGTTATTTCTATAGCATTGTCATACCCACAGCAGTAGCAGCTTCCATCTTAATGCCTGAATTTTGTCTGTACTGCATTTTTGGTTAATTGTGTAGTTTTTTTTTGAGCATTCAATCTTACATGCCATGGAATTCCATTATTAATTAGTAACCAGAAAGCTAGCATCTGTTATTTCTTAGATCCACTATATGGACAAAAGTATTGGGACGCCTGACCATCACACCAACAGGGACTGCAATGAAATTGCATTCTAATCCATAGATTTCAATATAGAGTTGGTCCACCTTTACGGCTATAACAGCTTCCATTTTTCTTGGGAATTTGTGTGGGAATTTGTGTCCATTCATTCTGTAGCATTTATGAGGTCAGACACTGATGTTAGATGAGAAGGTCTGGATCACAATCTCTGTTCCAGTTCATCCCAAAGGTGCTGGATGGGGTTGAGGTCAGGACTCTGTGTGGACCAGTCAAGTTCTTCCACACTGAACTCCTCCAGCACGTCTTTATGGAGCTGCTTTGTGCACTGAGACCCAGTCGTGCTGGAATAGAAAAGGTTCTTCCACAAACTGGGTCTGCAAAGTTGGAAGCATGGCACTGTCCAAAATGTCTTGGTCTACTGAAGCATTAAGATTATCCTTCATTAGTAATGGGCCACCTGAATTTAATAATAGATGTCTCCCAACACTTTTGTCCATATAGTGTATATATGCTAAATATCATTTTATAATGCTAGCTCTGATAGACAAGAGGGCAGCATAAATAGGTGCAGATGTTTGGAGATTTCAGAGGCATTGAACAGGATCACACTCTCTGGCTTTGCGCTAAGACTAGGCAGTCGGTGGTCTCACATGTCCATGTAAAAAAGCACTGAGCCGATTACCCAGTGTGGACACGTTCAAACTGACCATACTGTATGGCGGTCGGTGACACTACCGCTCCTGTTCTGTTTGTTAACATCCACCCCCAGGCTGCCTGTAATCCTGCACATCTGCTGTTAATGCTGCCCAAATCCAGCCCCACTGAGACAGAATACCATATTTAGTGAGTTGTTCTGGAGCTGAGCCCATTAGCGCTGCTCATAAAACCTGTTCGAATCTGCTGCCCCTAGTCTGATCCATAATTACCTTTCAAGACTAAAGGAATAGCTGGGGGAAATCTGTAAACGTGAATATGTTCAGTCAATCTTCAAATACTGCAAATATGTTGAAGCTTCTGTAGCTTTGCAATGGACCTGTGAAGCTAAGAGTACTATCAAATAAATAGATTTGCTTATGTGGTTTCTGACACTGTAGGACATGCTGTAGAAGTTCAGAATTCTACACTATAAATATAAATACCATGACAAGACAGAGACAAAATTTGTATGTTTTTTTGTTTTTGAAGCTATTGCTTTAAGTACGCTATGTATTTTTCTCACTTTTATAAATGACATTTAAGATGCTACCCAGCTACTGACCCAGCTACAAAATCTGTTTTTGGTAGAAAAATGGAAAATCACTGATAGGTTTTCTATTGTTTAGTGATGATAAATTCACTTACTTCCAAAAATAAAATGAAGGTCGTGCATAAACATTAATTTTTCTCTTTTATCCTCTTAGCCCTATTCATTGAGGATGTGCTCGTGGGCGCCCTCTGGTGTTTCGCAGTCCTGATTTTGGTTTAATAGGATTAATAGTGAACAGGCCCCTCACAAACTGGCTCTGGTATCATGTAGATTATAGCTCTGGATTCGGGCCACCAAAACTGACTACCTGTAGGGTAAGTAGAAGAAGATGTAAATTTGATTTTAATTGCGCTACTCCTTTTAACATGATGAGAGAAACTAAGATCAGACAAACTAGGGAGCTTCTAGAGTGTTGGCCAAAAACGGTGGAATGTTCTCACAGCTCTTCAAAAGACGATTTACTGCAGAATCAAGACGATACATCAGCCAACCAATCAACCATCAAAAATAACTTTAGTTTTCATGATAAAATGATTAACACTAATGTTTCTGAAATAAATCAAAGAACATTGCTAGTACTGAATACTGCACGCATTGGATTTATATGCTCTGCACATTACTCATACCTGCACTATGAACTACACTAAGCCTGAAAGATAGTCATCATGTGGGAGCTTCTATACACACAGCGTCTAATTCTGATCTCTAGCAGGGAATAGGAAAGACTAAGCATAGTGATGATCAAACAGCTACACTGTGGGGGAAAGAAGCAAAGCAAAGCAAAGCAACACCCACATGCAAGAAACCACAGCAGACCGTGCGAGTCAAAATCAATATTAGTGATTCATCACACTTAAGCCGGATATGGCAGATCTCTAGAGACATTTGCAGCAAATGCTTCATGTTGTTGATCAGGTTGGTGGGCATTTGAGATGGTTTTATGGAAGGAAATTCAGAGCAGACTAAGTTTGGAAGACAGTATGAAGGAATAAAGAATTCCAATGCTAAATCATGAGCTATACCCTCCACGCCACTATTAGAAATAGCCTTTCAGACTCACATTGCTGGTGGACAGTTAGTGTAAGCCGTCCTCCAGCCCGTTACTAATGGTCCCTTTCTGACCGGCAGGATATTTTGGGGTGATGGACCACTCCAGTGATGCTGACGTAAAAAAAAAAAAGCGACCCCCCTGTACCTGATACACTACTACCAGCACCACACACACACTACCATGCTGCTACTGTGTCAGTCTCAAAGTGACAGTTCTCTAATTTGAGGCATTTGGGAATTGAGAATCCACAAGGTGACGTTTACTGCACATGCTCAGGGCAGCATTCTGCTGTCGCTGTCTAGACAGCTCGTCTGGAAAATATGTAGTTCCACAACACACGCATCACTAAAAGCGAAAAGAGTAAGCATAAAATTCAAAATTTGCAGCAAAAAGAGAATATGACAATAGAGTGAGCTGCATGACTCTATTGTTTATAAGGACATTAAAATTTCAGTTTCAGTTTGGGTTTTTAATCTGCTGGGAATTGCTGATATCACCTTTAAATGTATCCCACAAGTGTAAAATGTGAAGCTGGTTTTCTCAAAGTGTTACTGATCGTGAAGGTAATTAATATTGTAGTTTTTAGATGGATGTCCTTCCCTATGTCTTAATTTTTAGAACTGAGACAGAGAAAAAATATTGTAGATATTGAACCATTGTTTCCAATCACTAGAAATTAGATCTGTGAATATAAATAAAGTGGCCTATAAAGTCAAATGTGAACGCAGCACGAAATTCTTTCTCTGCGTTTCATCAAGTGAAGCAGGCGGCTGCCACCAACGGAGGGCACCTGGAGAGCAGTGTGTGGGGAAGGTACCTTACTTAAGGGAACCTCAGAGGTGCCACTAGCAGTGTTGGGATTTGAACCCACAACTTTCTGATCGCAACATGAACACTCTAACCACTAGGCCACCAGCTGCCTCAACAGTCTGCCCTATGATAGTCCAGGGTGTTTTTTTGCCGTATGACTGCATGGATGAGATCCAGCACCCCCGTTACCCTGGTTAAAATTAGAATCAGCATTGACTCTCAAATTTTTGTGATGGTACAGACCTAAAGCTGGAAATGGTTCAGCAACCAAAATAATATCTGAAAAATGAAATTACTTGAAAGATGGTCATTCATATCTGGTGTAAAAATGGTAAAACATGGCAAGTAGTTCATGATGTGTAACACTTGATGGTTTAAAAACCAAAAACATTGCCAGTAAACATCATATTAAAGGCTGTTGAAGGTTTGGTAATTCAGACGATTGACCAGCTATTTTGGATACTTTAGATACTTAGTAAGATAGCTGATAATGTTTACCTTCACAGCATTAAGCAGATACTCTTATTGGAAGAAGCTTACAAAAGAGTTTTGTTTTGAGTGTATCCTGCTAGTACCAAAAGGTTGGGGTTCAAAATACCCTGCCAGACACAAGAGTAAATGCTGCTACTCAGATAAATATGTGCTTATTACAGAAAAAGACATTAATTTAAGTTTAATTATTGATTTACTAAGAGCTTCATGAAGAGATCGGTCTCTGCAGGTGACTCTGCTGCTTGGACAGCCATCGGAAGTTCACTCCACCACCTGGGTGCTGGAACAGAGAAGAGTCTTGGTGCTTGTCCTCCATGTGTCTAGATCAGAGGTTCCCAACCACCAGGCCGCAGACTGGTATCGGTCTGTGAGTCATTTGGTACCGGGCCACACAGAACGACAGAATAAAAAATATTTTATTGATGATCAGAGTCTGAAAGATCTTTTATTTTGAAAAAACGCTTGTCTCGGTCACGTGATAGGTACATCACAAATTTAGCCCACATTTAGCTCGCAAAATGAGTGAAAAACAAACGTATTTGGGGAGCTTCTTTGTATTTTTAGAAGTATCTACTCCGGTCCGTGAAAATATTGTTTTACATGAAACTGGCCTGTGGTGCAAAAAAGGTTGGGGACCTCTGGTCTAGAGGACAGGTGGGTCAAGATTTTGATGTTTGTCATCAGGAAGGCAGATGCAATGTATGCAATTTTCAAATATGTCCAGCTACTGTTACTAACAAACACAAGTGTAGGCAATCAAATCATTTCTTGAAACACATCTCCAAAATTCATTGATTAAGGTTAAGCAGACTTGTCGATGTGGTTTAGGACACAGTATGACTTACTGTCTGCTATACAAATGAGAGCAAAATGTCTTTTTACACAACAGGGTCTGTTTTCATAAACCACTAGTGGAGGAGTGCTAATCTAGAGTCTGTATCATAAATAAAGAAGAATCTGGTGTGAGATTAGACCTTCTTATGATTGATTTGTGAACACCAGCCCTGCTTACAGTAGGTCATACTGCATCCTAAAGCAAATCCATAAGTCTAGTTCACCATAATGAAGAATTCCTCAAGTCAAATTCCTTTTAGTGGAGTAAACCTACATGCCTGAGTCAGGTTCACAACGTGAGCCGAGAATGATGACAAAATTAGGTGACCAGTGAGTGTATACTGGAAAGAGGTGATGTCTGTGGTGGGCATGTTGACATAAAACTCTTTTGGGGGGAGGAGTGCTTAAAAAACTGCACCAACAGATGGTCAGTCTGTAACTTTACACCCATACAGTGGACCTGTGAGATAGATGGGCATTACAGCAAAAGTTAAAGTACATGGTAGGGATTTCTAATGAACTGGGCATATAATGAATTTATGGAATGGTGTTCTGAACTGAATTAATTGTAACCATCTAAACAGAAGCTCTGAAACATGCTCCCCACGTCTAGACCACCCTTTCTGAAGCGATTGCTGATGGCACTTTTGGCGTTTGACGCCGAGCAATTAGAAGAAATAAACCAAGCGCTGTCCCTTCCCAGATGCGCCGGCTGTCTTGCTGCCTGACAGCTCCGTACTCCTCAACGGAAGATCAGAAGGCAGATTTCAGATTGCCGGCCTTTATTTATGGTGGCGGTTAATAACGGCGACGGCTGACAGCGAGTAAATCTCCGCCAGCTCGCTTAATTTGTGCACTTCAGAGGAGGATGGCGAATGTAGTTGTCACACAGAGTAATACATTCCCCCATTACCCCAACGCTGCTGATATAGGGCCCCGAAAGCAATTTTCTGCGGGGCAGGGCAGCTGTCTGAGGCTCCCCCCCCCTGCCAAAGCCCTATGAATCGATAGGCCAATTTAGGAGAGGACTGCTCTTTGCTGTTCTTCAAGCTTGTGGACTCTGAGTGGAGCCTCTGAGGAGAACTGGAGCTCGCATGGAAGAAGGCATGCGCCCGGCTCTGGGGAAACACTGTGTTTTGCTTCAATTGCATTCCTGGTGACCTTTACAATCTCCAGGTCTTAGGGGTGGGAGTGTGTCTGTGTTTGTGTGTGTATGTGTGTGTGTGTGTGTGTGTGTGTGTGTGTGTGCCTCAAAAAACCTTATCACACACTCAGGCCAGACTGTTAAAGGATGTGAAGGTTTGTGAAATGATGGTTTAGTACAAAATCTGACCAGTCTGGAATCTGTTCTTTATCCTAAAGCAACATTTCTCTCTCCAATTCACACCAATGTTTTTTTTTGTTTTGTTCAAAGAGCCATTAAAAGCACTGCCGAAAGGTACATGCAAAGGCCTAACACTGCAAGGCACGCATGCTATGCTGCGGTGCTGCTGTTCTAAATGTCAAAGTAAAGACCAACTCTGGGCAGAGTACGGCTGCAATCCATTACCATGTATTTTTTCTTCAGTGCATAGTAATCTTATTTGCCATATTCCTCACACTAGGAGGCTCACTGCTGTGCACCCACAGAGCAGCCATTTCTCATCATCAGTCCGAATGCTTACGCTGGGCTTAAAGGGATCAAATTTGCTGAAACATTCCCCCTTTTCTCAAATATACTCCATCAGCCAAGACATGTTTGCCATTTGGAGCTGGCTTCTTTGGTTTGGCACTGGAGCTACAAAGCTAAAGTCGCTGACATGTAGTGGAAGCTTATGGACGGCTAAATCCTCAGACACTCGCCTCGACCCGTGTCCAGTAATCTCTTAATAGACTTTTGTGTTTTTTGACACTTTTTGTGTTTTTTGATTCTGCATGAGACTTCGGTTGCTTTTCCATTAAATGGTACTAGCTCGGCTCGGCTCGGCTCGGCTCAACTTACCTTTCTTTGGTTTTCCTGTAGACAAGTCTGGTACCCGGTACAATTTTTCATACCTGCTCTGTAGACGAGTACCAAAACGTTCACGTCAAAAACATTGCCGACTACTGATCGGTCAGAAAGAATAGGCACATGTGACACAGGATATTCTCGACGTCCCGAACAAGCCTGGCCTTTTTAAACATGCTACTATGGTGAAGGATAATTCTGTATCATTTTTGAATGTGTTTGTCACGTGGATGACCATGTCTTGTGGTGTCACCAGCTGCATTGAGGGGTTGTAACTGCAGTAGAACCCGAATGAGGTACCAGATACCAAAAGGTGTGCGTATTGGAGTCGAGTAGCTACAATACATTTGAGAAGTGACTATTTCTATGCGTAGAAATGGACAAACATATGGACAGAATTCAGGCTACGTCCTCTATTTTAATAGATATTTTTTAAATGTTTAAGAGGACACACTTTTAAAGGAGGAAACCTGACTCCTGCTCTCTGATTGGCCAGCTTAATCCTGTGCTCTGATTGAATAATTGAATGCAGCTCTCTGAGTTACTGCCTCAGTCCTGCTCTCTGATTGGCTGATTGAATCCTATAGACTGCTTTCCTACCCTAATCTTGCAGCTACGATTGTGTAACTTACTCCGATTAGATGGTCAGTGTTGCTCTCTATTTGGCAGACTTACTCCTGTCCGACTTAATGCTGCAGTGTGATGGAAAGCTGAATCCTGCCCTCTGATTGGCTGGGTTAGTCTTGTGCTCTGATTGGCTGCGTGAGCAGTGCCGTTTGACTGAACTCTTGCAGGTTCAAACACTGCCTATCTGAACTTCCATATTCTCCCAAGGTGACCGGTTTTTAATCATAAAACCGTTTTGTGAGACAGTGACAAATTAGTTATTTAATTAACTTGTTTCATTAACAGATAATGCAGCACTACTTTGTTCCGTTAAAATACAGTAGCGTTAACCTTATAACAGGGAGTCTATAGAGCAGTGCTTCTTCATCCCACTCCTGGGGAATCATAGCAAAGCACAGGTCCAAATATTTCCTACTATAAAAGCTGATTAGGTGTGTTTGGACAGGCACTAGTTATAAATGATCTTAATGGAAAAGCATTATTAGTACTCTTATTATTATCATGATTGTAATTATTATTATTATTATTATTATTATTATTATTATTATTATTATTATTAGCAGTGGAACTGTGTCCTTCTGAGTGATGGAGCTCCATCCAGTCCCTTTGGGATGAGTTGGTGGTGTTAATGTTTCAGAACTAATCACCCAATATCAGGAACACTCTCATGGCCTCGATCAAATCCTCACAGCTATGTTCTAATATCTAGAGTAAAGCATTTGCAAAAGAGCAGAGGCTGTTGCTGTAGCAAAGCAGGACAAAGTCCCCCTTATTAACACCCCTCATTTCTGAACAAGCTGAGGGAGCAGGTTACTTCAATCCTTGGACATATCAAATTATTTAAATGAAAAATAAAAGTAAATAGAATCCTATGGGTGAATTTCTTTCCAACACAAATATTTTCAAAATAAACCCAAAGAGTTTTCAGCATTTCTCAAGCTCTCGGTGTATGTGCACCATCTTTGATGCTGTCAAATGTTTTCACTATTGTTCTAAACTGTGAAAAAGTCCTTCTTTGTGAGTAGTCACAAATGGTTCTTCGAGCAATGCCATAGACACACCACTTTTGTTTGCTCAATGAACCACGTTTGATAAAGAAATGTTGGGTTTTACAGTGTTAAGGTTGGATATAAATTTATTTGGAGGTTCTTTAAACTTTAGTTTAAAGTTTATTTGCACTCACATTTCCAAAAATGGTTCTATAGTGGATGATTCTTCACAGGGAACTGAAAAGTGGTCCTTCTATGGCACTTTTATTTTTAAGAGAGGGGTGTCCCGATTTTTTTATGG
The DNA here is from genome assembly GCA_037577275.1 of Bryconaethiops microstoma. Taxonomy (NCBI): domain Eukaryota; kingdom Metazoa; phylum Chordata; class Actinopteri; order Characiformes; family Alestidae; genus Bryconaethiops; species Bryconaethiops microstoma. The sequence goes on along the minus strand of JBBJLS010000036.1, from coordinate 16,179,213 downwards.
TACACTGATGAATTCCCAAACGGCTGTTTCTCATCATCTTATACTTATTAACCCTCAGAATTCTGGGCGCTACGCACAAGCAGTAAGCTCGAGGTTCACAACTACCTACAACTAACCTTACTACTAATCTAAGAACTAATCTATATATATAATATATATATAACAAAAAAGGCCTTATTACACAACTTCTCTGAATTTCTGTTTTATTTGCAGAATGCTTAAAAGGTAGCCTAACATTATAGGCCTGCATGAAAATTGAAACACTTTTTCATTTGGCTGAAGAGAACAGCTTTTTATCGAGGAGTATATTACATTAAAGAAAAATGCCATTTCAGCGTTCCACATTAACAAAATGCTTAATTTACAATGAAAGATAAAAAAACTTAACTCACTTGTCAATTTCCATTAATAAAGGGCAAAAAAACCACTGAAATTTATACCCCAGTTAGTGCCCACTGACGGGTCTTCTTGGTGGCAAAATCCTGGATGAGGTCCTTAAAAGTCCAGTTTTCTTGCCAACTGACTTTGAATGGAGAGAAGGGCAAGGCTGTTCAATCTCTCCTGCCTCACTGTTGATCTCAGGTAGTTTTTAACCAGTTTCATCTTCCTGAAAGTCCGCTCACCACCAGCAACCGTGATGCAGAAATCTCAATAACAGTACATTCTGTTCAGTGTGAGAGATATCTGGGGTTGAGTCACATATCACAGTGTAATAGACTGCAGTTTCTCTTTCTGCCAGGATGGTGTTCAGCACTCTTTTGCCACAGATACCAATAAACTCATTCTGTCTCAGGACTCAGATAGTGTGTTAAACTTGAACCTTCTTTCTTTTGCCTTCATTTCTCCAAGTGCTCTTCTAAAACGGAATCATAATGTTCCAGCAACTCTAAAGTGCCGAGAAAGTTTCCATTGTGTACATCAGCTAGATTTGAGGTTTTGCCTCTAAAGGGAAGATTTCTTGATGTTAAATGAAGGGTCACATCCAAAAGCCTCTCAAGAATCATTCAATTCTTTTCTATTTCTGTCTGTATTTGTTTCTGAATGTGACCATCAACTCCTGTTCCAGACAGTAATGAATGCTGAAGGCTTTTCCATTTCAAATAACATTCCTTATGAGGCATAAGGTTTGTTTCGTGTTCTGTGTGATATTTTCACACCATCGTTACTGTTGAGAGCATTTCTAAATGGCTTTTTGAGCTCGTGAGAAAACAGAAGGCTTGGGATGCGATACAGTCTCTGCACTTTCACTATATATCAGCCAATCTCTTGATTTTCTCACGGCCACTGGCCGACTTTGCAAACTGAAGGTAGTTAGGAAATGGATTCCCTTCCTTGTCTTTTGCTGTGATTTTATTAGTTTTTTCTTTGCTTGCCAGTCTGTGTACTATTGTGTCTCTCTCTTCATTAGTCGACTTCTCTGGATCCTCAGGCAACTTTCTGACCTCTCTTCATCCCTTTCACTTTCTTCAGAACCTTCTCTGCTTTCACTTCCTTCACTTCCATCATCCTCTATCACATCTTCTCTATCTCCCTGGACAGAACCCTCTACAAGCGTATGAAGCAAAGATATATTATTCCAATGTAGCCTAATGGATGTGATTGAACTTGCTTAACATTTCAAGATTTTGTACAACACTTAAAACTAAGTGCCATTTTATTTTTCTTATGGATGTGTCAAAAAATAGTCTCTTAATTAGGCTAGACTGCAGTAAAAGGCAGAGCATGACTTATAAACAGCTAAAATGATGTGCTTCCATTTTAAACTCCAGTACAGGCTCACTTGTCTTTAATCCACAGTATCAGATGATGAGGGGTCTGTTGCTGCATCAGCCTCTGTGACAGTTTCTGAAACTGAGTGCCATGCGTTTCACAAGTTAGCTTGGTACTAATATGACAGCCCATCCTCATGAACCTACAAAGTTAGACTATTATAGTCCAATAACAAATATTAATTTAGTTTTCGAATTAGTATACTATTGAAATGGTGTAGGCTGTGCAAACAAGGCATCATGTAATTTCTCATTGTGTTATTAGCCCTGATAATCGCGGTGGTACTGAAGTGTTTTTGTAACCACAGCAGTTCTATTTGCTCTCACATTTTGGGCTCAACTTTCTTGGGAAAGAAGTGTGTTAGCAGTTGCTTTCCCTCATTTCTTTTTTTTTATCCCTTTCTTTCCTCTCTTTTCTTTTCTGAGAACCGGATTTAGCTTCCTTAGACATCAGCTTCCATAGCACAGTTATGCAGCTTCAGGAGAATGAACGCTGCTTCAAATGCGCCGAGTCAAAAAGCCCGGTGAAGGTGGACTAAACCATTTCGTACAAGGGAGAGGGTGCGTCTCCTCAGACACTATATGTACTCGGACACCATTTAATACATCAATCAACTGATGCATTTACCCAAAATATTACAATTTACATTAGTTAACAACATTTACTGTGATCTTAAAATTATATTTAAAGGAAAATAAAATTTCACTCCCCAGGGGCCCTCCCCCCACTTGGGGCCCTGGTAATTTAGTTCCACTTTTCACCCAACTCTTCGCCCCTATGTGTGTGTGTGTGTGTGTGTGTGTGTGTGTGTGTGTGTGTGTGTGTTCTTTTCCGCTGTAGACAGTGGTTTAGCACTTCCTGTTTGTTTAGATGTTCTCACGGTTGGCACTGACTGGCTGAAGCACAGAGACGATCTTGGCTGAGGAGTTGAGGTACAGATTCAGTGCACAGAAGAAATGAAATCTCTCCTTTTTCTGGCTCTGAGCGTTCATTTGGCTTCAGCAGGTGAGTTTGCAGGGCCCAAATTCTGATTAATACTAGATGCATAAATAAGCTTAAAGGTAGGGAATGACAGGTGATCAGCCTCCCAGTGTTTAAGAGGTTCACTGGTGTCTCAGTGCTGCTCCTCTGCTGGTTCTCTCAGAGCAGGTGGACTCTAAAGTGGATCAGCACAGGAGCAGGACTGGGAGAACCAG
>JBBJLS010000036.1:16154458-16171925 GCA_037577275.1 Bryconaethiops microstoma | reverse complement strand
ATACTGATCACCGCCTGATCATCTGGAATCATCTGCTCCTGTTTCTTCACTGGTTCAGGACTTCAGTTAGATGTGATGTGCTTTAAATATATGTAAATGTGTTTATGTGAACAATTTACTCATTTTTTTCTGTTTGAAACATTAACCTAACCCTGGTTTTATTCCCAACCACAAGGCATCGGTGAACGAGTGTTCGTAGATAACCTATAGTGGACAGTTTAAAGTGTGACGGACATTATGTGGCCGATCAGTTTAAAGTTATAATGACCGGTCTTACATTGATCTCACATGGTTATGTGTCATCATTATGTTACTGTCTGAGATTCCTCCTAGATGCTCCTCACCTGGCCTGTGGGCCTTGGGCACAGCCATGTTCATGACCCTGCAGGCATCCTGAGGTTTGGGGGGCGAGGCGGTGAACCTGCAGATGCCCGACTCGGATGGTGTGCTGGACGTCAGGCTGTCTGTGTAGTCGTTGGTGCCGGCCGTCATCTGCTCGGAGGACGTGTCTGAAATGAAGCACTCAGTGATGGTGAACTTGGCGTGACGGAGCTGCTCCTCCATCTTGGCGTGTTCGTAGGCCCGGGCCAGCTCCTCGTAGGTGGACGAGGCGCTTTCTGTGGACACCATGCTGCTCCGAGCTCGGTCTGGAGAAAAGAGACTCATGCTGAGTGCTGAGATAGAGTTCACTTACATTTACATTTACGGCATTTAGCAGACGCTTTTATCCAAAGCGATTTCCATTCCATTCCATCCTGGAGCAACTGGGGGTTAAGGGTCTTGCTCAGGTAGGATTCGAACCCATGACCTCTTAATCCAGAGGCAAGTATCCTACCACTAGGCCACTTGTTGTATTTATACTAGTATTTAGCATAGAGGTATGAATACCAGAACCAACCCCCTTAACAATGACACTTCAGAGACTAATCTGCGATGAAGTTAAAAGTTATAGCTGTAATATCAGTTCAATTTCCTCGTCAAAAGTAATTAATCATCCAAGACATGCAGTACTGGCCCGAATAACTAGACCACTCAAGTTGTGGTTTGTTAAATTGGTATTCAAATCTATCTTTAGTATTTAGAGGCTTCGTCTTCTTATCACATATCTGTAGCCTAAATATGTTTCTGCAGCAAAGGCCTTTAAACAAGACAGTGATTGTTATTATATGGAAAAATGGAAAATAAATGATACATCTTTAAATTTTTGCAATTTTTTCTGTTAGAGGTGTGAAGGCATGCAAGTTTGATGAATCATTTCAAACATCTGAATATGACGGCAACACTAAAACGGGAACCTCAGACCTTCACACATGATTGTTAGGTGAGTTCTGAGAGAGACCAAAGAGAGGAACACCAATATTACTGCTCTCCCTATCTAAAATCATCATGGTGATAAATACAATCGTAAATCTGTTATGAAAATGTTATACCCTCACCAACTAAGTGGCTCTCAAAAGCTGTTTCCAAACAAGTGGCTTCAATCGCTTCTTCTATAGTAACATACAGCGCCTGAGTAGCTGACAATTGATACAATGTTCCTGCTGGATGTATTTTCAAGTAATGTAATGAAAATATTTAAAATTATTGTAACAACAAGTGTTGTTTGGAGATACCAATGAATATTTCATGCTATTTGGGCCAGAGCTAGCAGCCCTACATCATCACATGCTTGCCCCAAACCATGTTATATTTCAAATAGACTTGCATTTGTAGTTTCTGACACTGTGTGACACACTTTTATCTTTAAAAAAGGGTAAAGAGACTAAATTTATGCTTTAAAACATCTGTCACTACTGTTATTACAAAGGTGTAATGTTTCAGATGAATAGCCTCACAGCTACATACATTTCTTCAGCTGTGGCACAAAAAAGCTACAAAACTACATTTGGAGTGAATATTGCTTTCAAATGGGAACAAAGTCGGTTCATGCAAGGGAAGTGAAATAATAAGAGCGTGAACTACAGGAAGAACCTGTGTCCTGAGATGGGCTGACGCTGTAGCTGTCGCTCTCTTTGTCCACGGAGCCGGCCACCCGGGGTGTGGCGAGCCTCCAGTCGGTGCTGAGGGTGTGGGTGGACACTGGAGGGTGCGGTCGGTTCAGAGTCCACTGGCTGGCGTAGCGGTTTCGCGCCGCAGGGCCTGGCTTAGCAGCCCGTCGTGCTGTGGGGTCTGAGAAGAAGGAGGGAAGAAAGATATAGATCGGAGCAGGACTTGGCAAACATTAGTGGAAACCTGCAGCTTTTACATTCTGAGCTGTAACTCTGTATTAGAATATCACAGAGAAACATTAAAGGGTCCATATCATGGAGCACTGCAATATAAATATAAACGACTGAATTTGACGAAGTATGTTAAAGTTTCAAAATGACTCCAGTCCAGTCCATCCATGGTAACTAAGCTCGTCTGTTTGGAATGAATTCTTTTTGTGAGGTCACAAATACCAATGTATATACATATATCTGCCTATTCATACTGTAGCAGTTGTAAGTTCTAGAGTGTTCCGTGTGGACTGCTTTTTAAATGAGGCAGGCGATCAGAACATATTTACATATTTCGGGTTTAAAGTCACAGTAAAAAATAACAAACAAAAAAACCCCCCAGGTTGTTTATTTCACACGGGATAAAGAGAGGTTTAAGATGTCACAAAATTCACCCAGTTGTCTTAAGTGGATCTCTGGGAATAGTATAAACCTTGGAAAAATAGTAAAAATATAAGAAAGAAGTATGATGTGGTCCTTTTAATACAAATAAAAGCTGCCTAGATAAATGTCTTTAAGCAAACTTTTTGTCCAACACTGTAATTAGGCGTCTCCTCTTACTTGACAGGCTGCTCTTGCTCGTCCCGGGCCGAACATCTGACACGTCCACCAGCGGCCCCGTGGCCTGGGACAGTGACTGGTAGTGGACAGTGTGTGTAACTGTGGCCGACTTCTGCTTGGCTGTCTCTCCAAAGTCGTTTTCGGTGAGAAGCACAGTAGATCTATCATCTGAGTGCAAGAGCAAAGACAGCAAAGTCAGAGAGCTCAGACATGAGCCACGTGTCTTAAGGCTAGAACATCTCTGAGGTGACTCAGAAGGTACATTTCCACTCTGGGTGTTTACTGCATATACCCATTTATAAATACACAATAAAATAGAAGAGATTTAATAAGATAACAGATCATTACTGCGGCTGTGTGTGAAACCCAGGCTAAAAATAAAGAGATTTAGAATGTAAAAAATAAGTACAAAGACGTATTAGAGTCAAACTAAACGAAAGAGCCACATCGTGAGAATTATATCAGATATGCAGTTACATTATGAATATGATTTTAGTAGATTTATGTAATTAGGTTTAGATGGGTGGCAAGGTACTGAACCCATTTCCAGAAATAAAATGTCATATTTGTAAACTTTTATTCACTAAATATAATTGTTTTTTGCCCTCACAAATGACATACTTAAAAAGACCTTATAAGTGTACCGAGTAATTTTTTTCTCCTACCTGTGGTTCTGTAAATCGTCACATTTAGATCAAAATTTTTCGACATCATCTGAACACAGCAGCTGCCCTTCACTTAGTGTGAAACCGCCAAGATGAATGAACCAATGCAAATGCTCCAACATGACTTGAAATAAAAACTCATTACAGCCTCTTACATTAGTAATGAAGACTATTTTTGCCTTCTCCTATAAAGTTATAATTTCAGAGATTTTTAAGGACAGTGACGATAGGCAAGGGCGTGGTCGGTTAGTCCCATTATAGAAAAGGTTTACATATGCTTCCCACTTTTATGTTACTCTGCCTTACTGCCTACTTACTGTATTGTTTCGGATTTACACCCCATTCACACTACTGTCAAATTACTGTGTCGTCTATTTATTGTATTGCTTCAGTCATGTTTTGCACTTTATTCAATGCTGTAACTGTCTCTTGTGCAATAATAATCACACTCATGTTGGAGGGTTTACATGGCATCCACAATTGTTGTGTCTATTTATTGTGTTATCTCCTCTGTCGTAACCTGCACTCTGTTGAATATTGTATGTTGCTAGAGGTAGCGCCATGGTCCACGGAGAAACGTCTCATCACACCATGAACGTGTTCACAGCTGCTGATGAAAATAAAGTGGGACTCACCCACAGTCTCCATGGTGTCTCTCTCCTCGATGAGGAGCTGCGCCCGGGGGATGTCGATGTGCATGCGGAGAGTCTGCTGCTGCTTGTTGAGGGTGTCCGATGGTCTGGTGTTTTTGCTGGAGGCACACAGAGCAGACTCGCTTATTACACCTCCATAGGCCTTAAATATAATAAAGCTGTGACTTTTAAAAGTGGCGTGACACATGGGCTGTCATGAGCAAAAACAAAGACAAAGTGTGGAGAAACTGGAAGGGACTAGAACGAAATAAAGTCAAACACGGTGCAGTATATGAATCCAAGCTTTCTTACCTCATAAGCATCTCTGCCAAGCTTTTCGCATCTGTGGGGCAAAACGCAAGCATTTACCAATCCATCAAAAACCTGAAGCGCTGTGAGCTTGGAAATGTGAATGTGTCAAAATCTGCAGCTTTGATTTCACCATTTTCTGTTTGTACTTGGTGCAGTCTGCAGTTTCTGCACGCTTACCTCTCAGCCTCTTGAGCCTCTGCTCCCTCCTCCTCCTCCTGAGGACCATCAGGAGGACGAAGAGCAGCACCATCCCCACCAGGATGCAGGAGATGGTCACCATCATCTTCATCCCTTCATTACTGCTCTTCTTCACCGGGTCCTTGACCGCGGTCTTCACCAGCGGGGGGATGGTGCCTGGAGGGAGCGATGGAAGAGAACATGATCGGAGAGATCTCAGAGTAACTTTAATACACGTGAAACAAATAATCAACTCTCGGTTATCACTGTTCAGCTTATTGTTGCAAGCACGGACAATCCGATAGCGGAAGGAGCCATTCAGATATCGGCTGAGAGCGAATTAGCTGCTCGGCCAATTGGCCGCTTCCCAGCCTCTGATAGTGACTGCAGTGCGATTGCAATCAAGCGCTTGACCTTTGTGGAACTGGCAATAATGCTCACTTGACTGAAGGTCTACTTAAAAGAGATGAACTCATCTTTCTTAAGTGAGCACTCAGCGTTTTTCACAGTGGCAAAGTGCAGGGGGCAGCACATGGGGGGCTGGACCGCGGAGAGGGAGGCGGGGGATACGGGCCGTGCAATTGCTCAGAGGTCCCGGGCCAGAGGATCACTCATCCGGGCAGCCTTCCGACACATTAGTCAGACGTGTATTAATTCTAGCTGCACCGCTCAATATAGGTTCTTACAGGGAGAGTCATAAAAAACTACCAGACACAACAGCCGCGGTGACTCAAGTCAGCATAAAACGCAGAGCCATTTTACTACCCACCGCACCAGCAAAGCTGAAACCTTTACGACTAGTTAAAGGCCGACAAAGCCATTTTCATTTTGGAGAGAGGCGAGCTGCTGATATAATACACACCCCACACACACACACACACACACACTTAAATACATATATATACAAAGTGTAGGTGTGTATATTTCATGTTGCTCTTCACTTTACATCAAATAAATTGAAATGTCCTCTGTGTTGATTAATTGTGCCTTCTGGCGGAAACATCACAACCATGATGAATTTAGTGTAGTTATGACTATTGAAATTCAATGTTTTTAGTACCGAACTACCTCTCAGTATTTGTGAATTCTGCCATTCAGTACCAAATTTTCATATGTAAGCAGTCAGTCTTGCCAGTATCCATAAGGCAAAAAGTGAACATGGTCCAAATTGTCAAAACCTAAATGACATTCTGTCTAAATTACATTCTGTATTCATGTTGAGTCCTTACTGCGCAAAAACAACATGTTTAATGTGACCTTTAAACAATGTTAAGGTTTCAAAATGTAAAATTCATATGGTCTATTTGTAAATTAAGCTCTAAACACAGCCCGTTTTGAATTTGCTGTTTTCTTAATGCCGCAGATCAATGCATTTCCATATATCTACCTATTCAGCCTATAGCAGTTTAGCCCCACCCACTCAAACTGGAGCTATAAGGAGAGTTTCAATCCGGTATGCTTTTTTAATCACACAACAGCCAATTAGAGCAAAAGTAATTTACATAAATCAGCCTTAAAGATGAAAATGCAGTTTGGTTTATTATCTCCTTCAAACTGCACCAACATTCGGTTTGGAATCAAATAACATCATTCAGGAATTGGTATCAATGTCAAGTTATCAGCATTAGTAACGATACTGTAAAATTTTGAATGATAATCAGCACTGTAGCTCAGTTTCCATATTTGGTGCCACAACGTCTACATAGTACAATTGTCACACCCCCTGTCAGCGGCCATTAGGGGCTTTTATGTTGACTGGGGGTGTGGTTTCATCTCTGGCAGTGAGGCTGCTCAGCTGCCAGGGATGAGACCAAATTTGTATCAGCTGTGTTCAGTTTAAGTTCTGTGTGTATTTATAGTCCCTGTTTTGAGTTCTCATTTGTCCGTTCGCCCTCACACTTACCCTTGCTCTGTCTCGTTCTATGTAAAATCCTGATTTCTGTTTGGAGTTTTCGGTCACCGAGCTCTTTGCTTTTGTGTTTTGCAATTAAAATAAACATCTACAATGGAGGAAGTCTGCATCTGTGCCTCCTGCCTGACCATGCCTTGCCTTGACGTGATAACAATAAACTTTTTTATTCAAAACAAGGAAGGGAAGAGGTTCAAGAGGACCTCGTCCTCATTACGTGCTTATCATAAAGTCTACTCACTTCCATCATAGTTGAGCGTGGCGAACTTCACCCGTTTCTCGGCCAATCCAGCGCTGTTGTACACCTTCATCTGTAGCTCGTACCACGTGGCCTCCTGCAAGTCCATCAGATTGTAGCTTTTGGTGAGCGACGTCCTCTGGGCCTTGGTCCACACAGGGCTGTCCATTGGACGGTATTCCAGAGTGAAGGATGTGATTGGGCAGCCACCATCGTTCCAGCCAATCAGATTGAGTCGGACACATGTAGCGTTGATGCTTGTAAAGAGTTCCTGCTCTTTGGAGAACTGAGGTTCTACAGGAGAAGGATGAAATGCCATTATGTAAAGAACCAGACTGAGCTTTGGAAAACTAGAGGTTCCACTTTAACAACAAGACTGGTTATGAACTGTCATATATGTTTATTAAGGACTACTGCTCATAAACACTTGAAAATCATGAATAAGTAGATATGAAACATCAATAAAGAGGGCAAGAGTGAGCTGTTCTACGAATATAAATATCTGATGAAGCTTGCAGGGATGACTGATGGAGAAGACAAAGCAAGATGAGCAAGCAGCAACATCTGAGATTTAACAGTATGATGAATGTGGGCTCACTATTTGGCAAGCAGCATGTTACAGCAAACACTGATTTCAATTATTGGTGTTTTGATGATGATGGATCAAAACACCAATATAACAGAGCCTGAAAGACACGCTCATTTATATCCATATACATAACATTGTGTGCATTTATTTATCAGTATTTAAAGTAGTCTTTTTATATTTCAAAAGCTGTGAAAGACTGCGTTTAAAAGATTTTTACCCAATTAACTGTCTTCCCATTACATGATGCTTCCAAGCTGGGAGGGTGAAGGCTACCTCTTTTCAAACAGCCGCTAATGCAATGCCCCTGAACAGACAACCTATTATGCTAACAGCCAATTATTTTACATCAGCTAACTCTCACACTGGCTAGCACTGAGCTGAGAGCTGAGAGCTGGGGGGGGGGGGGGCGTACTACCCACCCGAGAGATCAGGGACAATTAAGCTCTTTTGAACTCCAGGCCGTGGATGGCTGTGACATCGACATTCATCCAATAGTGCTGAGACAGTTATGCCACTAATGTGCTCCATTTAAATAAGTTTCTGTATTTTGTCAATGTTTCTGTATTTTTGTCAATGTCTGTCACTCCATTGTGTACCTGGGGTTGTGTGTGTGTGTGTGTGTGTGTGTGTGTATCCACAGTGTTCTAATATTTATTTAGGCTATATACCCACTCTGTACATATAAATACATACATATGCTCACTGTGTACATATATACTTATCTAAATGTACATATAGTTTACATGTATATAAGTATACATTTTTATAATATACATGCACTTTTTTTATTTTATCGTATTTTTATATTTCTAGATTGTATAGTGCACATTTGTATTTTTATTGTACTTTATTCTATTCCATTGTTTTTCATTTTCGCTGCTCTTACCTTTTGTTCTGTCCACTTTCTGCCATGACAATGCAAATTTCCCATTTGTGGGACTAGTAAAGGTTTATCTTATCTTATCTTAGCTACGTTCAAAGTGTACTATAAGCTACTGCGAAGAGAGCTCGAGGTCCTGTACCTTTCCCATGAGTCTTGGCTTCTATGATCTCACTGATGCGTCCTGGTCCCACGGCGTTCTGCGCCGTGAGGGTGAACTTGTACCAGGTGCCACACTTCAGATTCTCCAGCCGGTACGAGCGCTCGCTGGGGCTGATGGGAAAGCTGCCCCACTGCTCACTGTTGTCCTCTGAATACTGCAGGATGTACCCTGAAATGAAGACAGGAAGGATAATGTGAAAACTATTGCAAAGCACCATTCTTACGTGGAAATATTTATGTCCCCTTATGTAAGAAATCTTTAGTGAGTTACAAGACAGAACCATCACATCTAACTATGATGTTTAAGATTGTCAAAAATATGTCAAGAAATACCAAATATTTTAACACAATCTGAAAATGCCACCTGCCTATTATGTTGTATCAGGGGTGCTGGAACCATTATAGCGTTCCCCCACTTTTCAAAATCAATCGTTTTGCATCCCCCCCCCCCAACCAGTGACGATGGTCGAAAGGACACACCTCTGATGGAACTTCCACCGTTGTCTCCTGGTATCCAGGACAGTGTGATGGACGTGGTGGTGGTCTTGGTCACCGTGAGGCGAGGCTGATCTGGGGGGACTGAAGGCAACATTCATGCACTGAGAGGAGATTTTCTAGAGAGCGAACGTTCCTATTAATTCCTATTTTCCTAATCATTTCAGGCCCATTGAAATCATTACAAACACCCCACTGAGATTTCTCCTCGTCTTACCTTGCACCTGCAGGTTCAGAGTTATTTCATCAGTGCCCCAATTATTGCTGGCGACACATGTGTAATACCCAGAATCCTCAGCTTTCACAGTCTTGATCACAAAGCTTCCATTTCCATGGATACTGCGCCGCCCGTCGATGACCGCAGGGGCTGGGCTCCCGCTGGTGAGACACAGTGAGGCACTTTTACAGAAGGGCAGAGTTTGACATTTTCCAGCTTTCACAGCACTCCCAGATGAATCACTGCACGCTGCCCACGTTTATTCTCCACGCAGTAGCTGAGGTGCTTTTAAAAAATGAGACGCCTATTGGACACGGAAGTGTGTCTGCAACTATATTCACTGGCCACTTTATTAGAAACCCCTTTTAGTGGTTCCACATTACTGGTTGGTGCCCAGTTTCTGTATGGCATTCCCTAGTCCTTCGTCATTGGTCAGTTTCTGAACACAGAACCACCACTGGCTGGATATTTCTGGGTGGTGGACCATTTCAACCTAGCAGTGTGTAAAAACACACTGGAGCCTGATACACTTGTGCCAGCACAGCACACACTACAATGTCACCATTCAAACAACATGGTACTGCGGTCAAAAACTGATTATTATCAATGGGTAGAAGCTGATAAATTGTGTAGGAAGAGATAGATACAGTCAATAAACTATAGTGGGACCGCACTATATGGACACTAGTACTGCAATTATATTGCTCTCGAGGCTTTCAGTGTCAATCAGGGGGTCTCAGCCCCACCCTCACACCCTGCTTACAATATATTAAAGCCTTGGTGAATTAATGCTCTGCCATGAATAAAAATTCTGACTAAAATAATGTACTTTGATTACTCTGATTCATCAAAAAAAAAACCACACTCCCACAAGGAGCCTGTGATTGGTCTGAATCCTCACGGCATTACATAAAACATCGGTTAGTATAACATTTATAATAATTGTTTTTGTAACAAATTCGTGTGTAACACTTTTTAAAAAAAGAATAGCACCTAACGAACAGTGAAATGCATCTCTATGTATCTCAGTGTACATCAAATAATGGTGGTGCAAATAATAAGATAGTATTGAAAGTTCTTGTATGGGTAAAGCCATCATAAAATGGACCTATACAAGAGAGGTGGACATCATAAAGTGGACAGGTCAAAGTAGGCGTTCCTAATAAAGTGAATGATAATCGTATCTCCCAATCACACTGAATGAGAAATCATGACATGCTTTTCTTCAGTTGTGTTTTTCTGAGTGAAAGACTGTATCAGGGAGGGTCTCAGATGATAATGAGTGTCATAGGTGGGAGTTGTGGTGGGGAGGTGGTGAAACATGAATTTATTAGTCAATAGTATTGATGCAATTCAAAATGAATGTTATATTTTTTCCATTATGTAACGGATATGAATCAAGTCTTTAAGAATGAACCATCGAGGACATCGTCAGCGTTTTCAGGCAGATTTGTGACCGTCATTGCTTTGTGTTTTCTCTCTCTGTACCTTTCCTTCATCCATTTGACTGTGGGAGGCGGATCCCCCACTGCTCTGCAGGGCAATACAATATCCCTCATCCAGGGTGTTGTCACCGTGCCACTGAAGGTGAGGATCCTGGCAGGAGCTGCATGACAAACACTCATTTTAGAAATGGGCTTTGAGGAACAGCTGCATGCTTTCTGCTGTTTAAATGTCGCACTGAAAAACAGCCATGCTGAAAGGTACACTGTTGCAAGGACCCACACTAGAAAGCACACATGATGCAACCCAGCGTGGTTTGCTGTTCTAAATGTCAAAGCAGAGACCAACTTTTTCGCAGGACACTGTTGCAACCCATTACAACACATTTCTTCTCCACAGCGCAATGTAGCCTTGCATTAATCATGCGAGGAGGTCACAGGCTCTCCACTCTGACCCCACTGACTGGCCATGTCCCGTAATCACCCAGACAAAATGCTGACGCCAGGCTTAAAGCCATTGATTGCTGAAAAGTAGTCTGTAGTCAATCAGCCAAGACAGGTTCGGTGTCTTTATTGCTTCTTTAGTTTTGTACTGTTGTTATGAAGCTAATGTGGTCTTGCCTCAAACTGCACTGAGATAAATAGGGCAGTTAAAGGCTAATAAATATAACAATTAGGACAGATGAGAATGGGTGGGGCGAACCTCTCTCTCCCGAAAACAGGTGGGAAACGGTGCGCGCAGCCTCATGCACAGGCTGGTTGTTTTTCATTCAACCACAAAAAGCAGTGACACACGTCTTCATTTATAACTGACCCAAGTTTGAAGTGTCGGTGCTCTGCCGAAATTCAACATGGGCTCGGACGAGCGTCAAAAATTGTCACGGCTCCACACAGTTTGAATGCATGTAGAAGTTACTGTAATTTAAAAACATGTAGCAGTAATAATAATAATAATAATAATAATAATAATAATAATAATAACCACTACTGGGGTTTTAAAAATGGTTTTAGGTTTTAGAAACAAACAAACAAAGAAAACGAAGATATCTGAACTCGGGAGAACTTTTAGGATAGTCTCCGCCCACAAGTGGGTGGGGAAAATACGCAGAGGGAGGGGCTCCGGAGAGCGGCCGAGGGAAAGAGCAGCAAACGGCGAGCCGTTTAAATTTGTTTAAATCAGATTTGACTAATACACTCTAAGAGTTAATAGAGGAGGTGCTATTTCAGTCATCTACGGGAAAGCAAGAGCATGAACTTCATGTAAGGGTGAGAAAAATGTCAAATTTTGGAGAATGTCATACACTGTCAGAAACCACAAAAGCAAGACTTTCTGAGACACCGAACATGATCTGGCTGATCGACTATATTTGCCGCAGCTTCCACGGACAAAATGAGACCTTGTCCTTATTGGCTCACCTTTGGCGAGAGGCTCGACCGTGATGACCTCACTGCTGTTCCCGCGGCCCGCTGCCGTCACCGCCATCACCCAGATGCTGTACTTCCTGTTCCGGCTCAGGTTCTGCACCCGGTGGAGGAACTCGTCCGGAGCGGCTTCAAACTCACTGACCACCTGCCGGAGCGACAGAAAACCCACCCATGAGCATCCTTACAAACGGACACGCGCGCACCAAACGCTGCACCTTCTACAACTGATCAAGCAAACAGCCCGTCCATTCCTAAACCGCTGGAAGGAATACGGACATCACTAACGCTGTTAGAGCTCAGAACCTCAAAGCTGAAGACACAGCGTTGGCTGATGAGTGTAAGATGAGTGTCAAGAGTTTAATCCTCAGGAGTCTGGAGCTAGAGTTTTCACCACGCTATTCTCCTTAGAAGTAATTGTTATTAATAACAGCTATAAAATGAAATGCATTTACATTCAATTACCATTCTGATGGATGGAAATGGGTACACAGAATTGGCAGAAATGTAAAGGATGGGTGCATGATTAATATCTCCACCCACTATTTTGCCCGATCCCCTCATGTTGTGAGTACCTCTGTTCCTGAAATGCTTATTCATAAGGAAGAGGAGACCATGCGGACCAGCTCGCCATATAACAAACTGACAGAATGCATCTTAAACTAGCATGAAAAGCTTGGACAGGTCCCGAGGGTCCCCCTTAAGGTCCACATTTCTGATTCATGCTTATGCATTGTGAGTTAGGAAAGAGCGAAAACAAGGACAGTCTTAGGGGCTTTGAAGAAGACTGGTTTAGAACATCGAACCCTGTATGTTTGCAGACACTCAATTAGTATCCAATTTCAGAACAAGGGCATTATCAGATTTTTGACATTATTTTAAAAAGTGATTTTTGTGGTCGCATCTGTAATGTATAAGGAGAGCGAGGTGAAGGTCAAGTTGCCTTAAAAATATCTGTGTTAGAGAGAGTGTCTGACATAACGGCTAAGGTGGCCGGAAAGAAACAAAACTATTGAGTCTCATGGATTAAAAGACACAGCAGAGTCATAAACAGACTTAAAAAGACACTAAAGCTCAGGTAAGTTATAGAAAACAGACGTGTGTCACGATTTGTTGCGGTTTATTTAAAAATAATCAGCCAGTGAATGCAGCCATGTGTGCTTTTCCCAGCCATCTTCAGGTGAGAGCAGTTTGCTCCACCTTCACCATAAATGTCTTGGTAAGAGAGAGTGTATTAACACGCCTCAGAGGTTCGGTGGTAAATCAGAAGAGGCACCAGTTTGTATCCGCACCGCAAGAAGATTTTTTTTTTAAAAACTAAAACCAATGTCTGGGCGTTTATACCAGTTTTATAGCAACCACACAATCATATTTTGCATTTTCACACAGAAATGCAATCTAGTTTATCATCTGTTTTTATTTTTATGCATTATTCATTATATACTCTGGTTTACTTGTCTGAAAGGTGCCTTTAAATAATAGTAATAATGATAATAATGAATGATTTAGCAGCACAGAGAGACTGGAGTTGACATCCTTACCGTGGGGTACGAGCTGGAGCAGAACACTGTGTATTTCCTGATCACACCGTTCAGCTTGAGTGGGGGGAGCCAGGAGACGTACACCACAGAGTTCGATGCTGCTGCGGCCTTCACGCCGCCTGGTGGGCCTGGAACTGCACGGGGAGGGAAGAGAATCATTCAGATTACAGTTAGAAAAGTAAGGGCCATCACACACTTGAATTTCAAGCAAATGTGACACTCCTACCCTGGTTCCAACACATCCTGGCTCTGTCTTAATTCCCCCCCTCTTGGTCATTTGCGTGTCTCTTACTCTCATGTAGTGTGAAAAAGTATTAGGCACCTATGTAAACTGTTTAAAGCCATTTTTCTCAGCGTGTGCTAAAAAGTCTTTCTGCTATCAAAGTAAACATTAGAATAAATACAAACAAACAAGAAAGCAGTAAAAATAATTTGTTTTGTTTGTAAAAAGTAGTCGATACTGTGTGAGCTGGTGAGGAGAACACAGGTTCGGTTCCAGATTCCTCCTCGGTTCCTCCAGCCGTTGTTTGGATTGTGAAACTCCATCAGCAGCTCCTGGTTTAATTTAATGAAGGACTGATCGAGTCGAACCAGGTTTCTGATGAAACTACAGCAATACTGAACCTCCACAAGAACTCACTGATATACTGAACATAACACAATTATTTACGGTAGAATGTTATTTGTATTAATTCTTTTTTAGTTTTATTTAGTATTTAGTGATATTAATGTGAAAAACAGTTGTTCAATATTATTTTCACAGGTGTCTTTTGCACAGTACTGTATGTGTCTATGTGATAGGACAGGAAATAATGATGTCCAGGTATTTTTTTGCTCATATTTTTTGACAACCAGTTACATGCATGGACTTGGCAAATAGTTCATGGAGCTAAAATGATGTACGTTGCCAGCACACTGAATCTTAATCTCCTTGGTCCTCGATATGGCAGATTGTTTGGGTTTGATAATTATCCAGGAGGATGAATGAGGTGTAGTAGAGCATGCCGAACACACAACAGTTTGATGCTTGGGTCTCTGAGGCAGAACCACTATTCTGTTATGTTTTACCCATTTAAAGGGACCATAATTACGTTTTTGTTAAGGTTTCATCATGCTCCACTCCATATAGTCCATATATTGAAACTGAGCAGCAAAACAGTGCAGAAAATATTTGTGATGTTACAAAAACCAATGCATTTGCATATTCAGTATAAAAAATTTGCATTTGCCATTTTTCCATTCATTTCAATGGAAACTTGAACTGCTTTCTGAACGAGACTGTATTAGACAGCCAATCAGGATGGAAGTCATTTGGTGCAGCTGGTGGCCTTGTGTTTAGGGAGTTGCCCCTGCAATCAGAAGGTTGTGGGTTTGAATCTCAACCCTGCTAGTGTCATCACTGAGGTTCCATTGAGTAAGGTACCGTCGCTACACACTGCTCCCCAGGCACCGCTCATTGGTGACAGCCCCCTGCTTCACTTGGTAAATGGGTTAAATGCAGAGAAAGATTTTCACACTGTGTTCTGTGGTGTGTTCCTGCGTGACCATAAGGGTCCGCTTTATTTACTTTTACACATGTCAGTCTGAAAGGCCCAGAAACAGAAACTGTCTGTTTAATCCCAGGGAAGAAAGAGAGGTTGGAAAATGGTCATGTAAAAAGAATAATAACCTTCGGAAATCTCACTTTTTTATGCGCAGATGACCAACCTATCACGGCAGGTCTCGCAGTTGAGTCAGGAGCTGCAGGAGATGACCCGCCTTCTCCGGCCTCTCTTCATGATGGGCTCTCAGCCTCTCCTGACTGCCCTCCCCCTCTCGCTGACTCCGCCCCCCAGCAGCACCAGCGGACCCTCCATCACTTCACCTACAGCGGCTCCTGGCCACCCTGTTCTCTCCTGTTCCCCTTTCAGACCTCCGTGCTCACTACTGGACAGCTCCAACCCGGGGGGCATGGCAGGCCTTCCCAGCTGCCTCATACCCACCAGCCCTCAGAGACCACAAGCCCAACCTGAGACGTCCCTGGGGGTTAGCTCGAAGGGGTCACCCAATGCTAGCTTGTCCCATAGTGAGACTGTCCAAAAGGAGCAGCCTGGCAGCCCTCTGGGCTCCGGCAACAACAATGGCTACGTCAAGCCGGCTCCAGACCGGCCCCCTCTCGCCTCACGCACCCCTTCCCCCTCTCTCTCTTTCTCACTGTCCCTCTCCTCGTCTCGCTCCCAGTCTCCCTCTTTCTCTCCGTGCCAGGGACCGCACCCCTCCCGCCCCTCACTGGCACCGCCTCCTTCCCAGGATGGCCCACCTACGCTGAACAAATCCCACCGCTCGGCACCAGCCTCCCTCAGCAGCTCCCCGGGCACTTCCGTCTGGTTCCAGCAGACGTCAAGCCCCACCCACCCCGGGCCTGCCCCCCAGCTGGAGCTGGAGATGCAGGAGTGGGATGCCAGTGGGCGGAGCTCTACAGAGCACATCAGCTACATTGACGAGGAGGGACCGCCACTGTGAAAGCCACGGAGGAGACGTTGGAGGAGGGGAGGTACCATCAGCAGAGGCAGGACTGCAGTGAACCAAGCCAAGGTAGAAAGAAGAACGAAGGAGAGCATAAGAAGAAAGCAAAGTGGGGTCCATCCACCACTTCATTAAAACGAACCAAGGCTGTGAGCTGTCCTGAGGGCATCTCACCATCTTAGAGCACCGAAGAACATGACACCAGCCAATTCTGACCAGATCAGCACAAAGGGGAACCACATTTTCCTCCGGTGGCGTTACGAGGAGCTATTGGAAGCTCCGAGCGGCTCGGTGCATGGACCAGAACTCTAAACAAAGCGACTAAACCCAGCAAACGTTCTAGACCTTGACACACGAAGAGTTCGAAGGGGTGTTGATGGTTAACGTGCATGGATACAAACTGACCTCACAAACCTTGAATACAGGAGATGCCATGTGGTATTCACAATCTACTCTTTGGTACTGCCAAAACCACGTTTTTGCTTCATGAGTTACTAATGGACACGATTGCTCCGAACCTGTTGCATTACAACACACACTATGTGTATGTGTCCAAAAGTTTGTAAACACTCTTTGTAATTAGTGGATTCAGGTTCACGCTTGGAAATCAACATAGAAAAGCAAAGAGATGCTCTGGAGCATCTGCAGGTCACCAAGGCCATCACCAAGTTCGGCTAGAGGGGTATATAGCCGCCCCACATGTGGAGAAATCAAGCTCCAGTCAGTCCCTTTGGGATCAGCTGGAGTCATCCAGAATTATCATCCATCCTCAGAGGCCAAAGCTCCTGAATGCAATCACATCCTCAAAGAAATGTTCTAACATCTAGTCTAGTCTTCTCAGAAGAGTATAGGCCGTTATAGCAGGAAAGGGAGACAAACTCCCTTATGATGAGCAGGTGTCTACAAACTTTTGGACACCCCTCAGTTGCTTCTTCCTCGTACAGGTAGCTTTTGAACTTTTCTTGTGTAGAGTATATTGATTTGGATGACCTTACCCCAACCCCACATGGTGCAGATATGTGTAGGACTGTCAACGGATCCACTTTATAGGGTTTTTTTCATTATTATTTTTTTTTATTATTATTTTTATCTGATCTACTGACCCATGGCCCACATTAAATCTCCATAAGCACAACATCATTAGGATCTTTGGCTTAAAGGGGAATTCTACAGATTTTCCAAAATTTCTGCATGAATAAATTGCGTAAAAAGTCATTTAGAGTGTTCCGTCCTAGAGAAACAGTCAGAACTGTTCCAGTGGAGGTGAATGGAACCAGATGTCTGCCTCTAAAAGCTCCATCACAGAAAGTTATTCTAATGAAATGGTTCTGGTTGAGCTGTCTGACGCCTGAGACGTTGTTTAACCAGAGTTCTGAGAAGCTTTCGGTCCTAAAACTAAACCCATTCATGGTGGAGGGATACATGCAGGGCGTCGTGAGGCAAAATAGTCCCCAAAGAAAAG
>JBBJLS010000036.1:16103909-16116727 GCA_037577275.1 Bryconaethiops microstoma | reverse complement strand
CACACACACACACACACACACACACACACACACACACACACACACACACATACACACACACACACACATACACATACCTGTTTTCTTCAGTGACTTCACCATCTTTTGGCTTAACTGAGTCTAATAAACAAAAATATAAATAGTGACAAACAATGTAATAAAAACACCACTAAAAAAACAAACCAAAAAATGTATACTGTATAACATACTAATTAATGAGCAACTGTCATTTTTTCAGAGCCTACCTGGATTTGCCAGTTCCTCTTTTCCCACCTTAAAGAATGTCAGAAACAGCATGTGAGAGATGGTGCTCAGTCAGAAAAAAATATAAAACCTCTGTCTGAGAATTTTCAGCTGCAGCTTTTCCTGATTTTACATCTGTCTAGAAACACACGCACACTTACCTGCGCTTGGGGTGCATTGCTTTTCTCCTCCTCTGTGAGGTCTGCAGATTTTTCGGGAGGCTGGGGAACAACTTTCACCACCCAGCTAAACATCCTGCAGCTCAAAACACACAACGGCACATAAACACCAATCACACACTCACTGCACGAGACAAACATGACAGGAATAGTTGCAGAAATACAGCAGAATAATGTAACTAGAATAATAACAGTAGAATAATTCACAAACTGCACCCAAACAGGCCATAATCGTGTTTTTCAGGTAGGATGTGAAAAGGGGGCTAAGGGCTGAGATAATAAACCTTCAGAACTGATTTCTTAACAAAAGCACAATGTCATTTTATACTAAACATCCTTCACTAATGAAAAAAAGTGGAGAAAACCCTTTCAGAAAGCATATCTGAATCTTTCCATCTACAGGATCAAAGAGGCGATATTTTGTTTAATTATACATATAGACATACCATGTGTGTGGTATAAATATATATATGTACGTATATACGTATGTATATGCGTGTATACATATATGTGTGTTTGTATATTTATATACAGTACTTTGCAAATCTTGAGCCACCCCTCATTTCTTTACATTTTTCTCTGAATCACCTTGGCGCAAAACTATTATTTCAAATTCAGACATTTTGGACAACACCATGCTTCTGCACAGAGTCCTGACCTCAACCCCACCCAGCACTGTTGGCATGAACTGGAACGGAGATTGTGATCCAGGCCTCGTCCAACATCAGTGTCTGACCTCATAAATGCTACAGAATGAATGGACACAAATTCCCACAGAAAATCTTGTGGAAAGTCTTCCAAGTAGAGTGAAAGCTATTAGAGCTGCAAAGGGAGACCAACTCCATATTAAAGTCTATGGATTTGAATACAATGTCATTAAAGTCCTTGTTGGTGTAATGATCAAATGTCCCAATACTTTTATCCATGGTAATCTAAAAGAGCAAAATTTGGTAACAGTTGACATCAAATGTTTTCTGTGGCATGAGTAGCTCCTTACCGATCACTGGGCCACCATCATGTATATGTTTCCTGATTTTTCTCCTTTTTCTATCAGCACCACCTCTCAGTGAACTCCCATAATTCACATCAATAAGGTAAATGAATATAGAATTTGAATTCAGATATGACATAATCATTTTAAATGGCCAAAATCATATTACTATTACCCTGCACAGTACAAGGGTAGTTGGGTTTATAGGTAGTGATTGAACTGCATCATTATTAGTGCATAATAATTAGTGATGCATAATAATTAGTGATGGCGGGATACCACATTTTCCTTTTTATCCATTATGATACCAGTACCAAAACTTGGCCAAGACTGATCCAGTACTTATGCTTCTATAGGTTTATACACACACACACACACACATATACATATACATATATATATATATATACATATGTGTGTGTGTGTATACAAATCTATAGACATTTGTGTATAGACACACAAATGTCTATAATTTTGTATTGTTTGTATAGTGTACATTTTATACTATACTGTTTTGTTGTATAGCTTTTAATCTATTGTTTTCCTGCTCTTACCTTTGTACTGTCCATTTGCTGTCATAGCAATGCAAATTTCCCATATGTCTTATCTAGTAAAGCACTCAAATGTGTTGTTTTTAATTTAAAAACCTCTCAACTTAAGTGTCTAAGCAGACACTCCCACTCAGACTACCCAAATAAACTTGCACTACCACACAAGAAGAAATACACAGCTAATAGTATGACACCACACAGTGTGAGTGTGTGCTGTTTCAGGATAAATTTGGATGAGTGGGGTTGGATGGAACCTTTTCCTCTTATATCATTTCCACAATTTTCTACAATTTTCTACCTGGTGCGGGATTGGTGCCATCTACAATAATATTATTAATATAACAATAATGTTATATTAATACAATTATAATATGCGTAAAGTGGATTTTTACAAATTAAATCCCAAAAATTAAGTCCAAAAATTCAATCAAATACAAATGAAATGATGAATCAAATCCTCACTAAGGCATTAGAATAGAATCAAATCATTATAAAGCTCTGGAATTATGTAGAAACCCCTTGTAAGCCAAGTCAATGCATCTTCACACAGGGAACTACACTGGGCATATTTAAGGCAGGAAAGCGTCAGGGAGTGTGGAGGATAAGTGGTTTAAATGAGGTCTTTTCTGCGTAATTACTACGACTCGGTTTGATCAGTGTGGGATCAGTGTCTCCATCTAAAG
This sequence comes from Bryconaethiops microstoma, assembly GCA_037577275.1. Lineage (NCBI taxonomy): Eukaryota > Metazoa > Chordata > Actinopteri > Characiformes > Alestidae > Bryconaethiops > Bryconaethiops microstoma. The sequence continues at coordinate 16,114,080 of JBBJLS010000036.1, read as the reverse complement.
AGATGGGATGAAATTTACACTGATGTAATAAGTACCATTTGTCACCATTAGAGAGTGAGATGTTGACAGCTGCCGTGGTTGTCAGGGCAACGTGGTTTTGTCCTGCTACTGTAATGCACACACACACTCGTATACACATACACACACACACACACACACATGCACACCACATAAATGTGAATTAGATTCTGCAGTTTCTAGAATCACACCCCACCTGTTCCAATGTACAGTACAATAATTGAAACAGTACTAATGACCCCATGCTACAATGCTGTGGTTTGTTTAGTAAAAAATCTACGTCACTTATTTCATTTAGTATCCTCAGCTCACAAACACACTCACTCACCAATTTATCTGAACCCCCTATTTTGCATTTTCATGCACTGATCACTTTATTGGAAACCCCTGCTTTCTCTTTACACTACCTGGCTGCTTAAATGACAACCACTACCTTCTCCTTACACTTACAGACCACATTTAACTACCGTTTCCACTCACCGGTCACTTTATTGAAAACTCCTACCTTAATGCTCTACCATACAGGTGTACATATACAAACTGTGGCCGATCTGTTGCCACACAATTTATCATTTTTAATATTTGACTCATTCCAAAATGATCAAGAAGCCCAATAAACACATGCGTGCTAATAGTTCCCCCCTGTGGAGCATCTCCAGCCTGTTAAACTGCTGAATGAGTGAATATGTATGTGAATTACACGTCCATTAGGTGTTTTACATCTAAAAAGCCCAGTCATTTGACTGTGTATCGTAAACCCCGCCCACGTAGAGGATGCACACAGATGCCTAGTTTTGTTAAATGACAGTGGTTCCAACAATAAAGGCAGCATCCAACAATAAAGGCAGCATGGAGCTTCATTTATGTCGTAACAGAAGACTGAAGCAAACAGAAAGCTGCACTTCCACATGCTGATGCAGTTTACTGTGTCCAATGTGCCATATGACATGCACACAAACCCACCAATCTGGTGACGAATTTTAATGAGTTTAAGGGAGACAAAGACTCTGAATTGATTGGCAGGGAGATGTTAGGCACGATAGTGTTAATGAAAAGTATAAAGTAAAACTCTCCAAGAGGTAGCTGATATTGCGGCCGACGCGCCACTTGATTACCGGCATTTCCCAGGGATTTGTGAAGCCAGCCGTCAGCCTGTATAACTCAAGCAGCGAGTGTGACAGGGGAGCAAGTGGAGGATTAGATAATCAAACAAACGTGCCACTTTAAATCATTTTAGCCCTCTGTGGAGAGCCGGAGGATTTTAAGAAGAAGCCCTCCGCTTTAATTGTCTGATTTGCCTTCATTATGGTCGAGGGGCTCCATAATTCAACACTATTAAATATTCAGAGAGAGAGAGAGAGAGAGAGAGAGAGAGAGAGAGAGAAAAAGAGAGAGAGAGAGAGCAAGAGAGAGAGAGAGTGCTCTGAAGAAGTGCGAGAACGAGCATCCTCATTCTTCACCCTCTCGGGTCGTTTAAACGTTCCGAAGGTGGAGGAGCAGCGAACGCCGGGGCCGTAAACGTGAGCTCATCTGCTATATTAGATCTGCTTAATCTTTTATGAATCTACTGCGCAGAAACAGGCCTGTGCTTAAAACAGCATGGCACGAACATAAAGCGCAACAAGATCACGCATTCAAAACATCGCCAGAGTTTTGTTCTGGCGCATTTAAAAATTCGACACGACATTTGCATAACCCTTACATGACAGCTGACATAAACCTACATTAACATTCACAAAGGCTCATTCCGACAAGCGTCCGCTGACTTTCCGAGGGGACTTTCTGAAGCCAAATGGCATCAAAATTGACGAAAGGGGTCTTTATGACAACTGGCACTGGACTAAGCCTTTAGAAATGCTTACATACTGTATGCTTATGTCAGCTGTTATGAACGGCTTACGTAGGGACCATCGAGCATCTAGCAACTTCATCTCGAGAAAATATATTTAGCTTCTGTGACATTTGTTTGGCGATTTTAAACAGAACAGCATCTATAATATGAGGTGGACTGGCTCCGCAGGAGGGACCACCACGGTCAGGTGCTGAGGAACAGATTAGCGAACATGTTTTATATAAGAAAGCACCGCAAACACATATAATGGATGCAAAGAAAAATTGTGCTTCCATTAATTATTTTCCCTTTCACTTCTACTTGATATTAGGTCAACTCCAAGCAGCAGCTTTCAGAGTCTGGAAGAGCTAATATGCTTGTTCGTGTTTTATCCGGGTACATCAAGGTCCAGTGCGCCGGCAGCATGGATGGGATCTGTGAAATGGCTATTTAACGACCAGGTTCATTTGCGAATAATCCTCCTCTCAACATGGGCCCTTAGAGAGCTCGAGTGTGATGACGCCCCGTCAATTATGCTAACGTTTTAATTGCACCACTGGTGCCATCAATTCCCCCAGTGCCTGGTGGCAGGATTCCCATCTCCATCAGTCTGAGCGGGAGCAGACGGCAATGTTTGTCTTGGGAGTCCGGGACAGCACTTCTCCATGTCAACAAGCTGCTCGCTATTCTACTAAAGGAGCTCTATTAACATACTGTAAATTTACACCCAAAGCAAAGCATGCCAGCTGTCGCCCAGCGTTATCGCCGAATCATGTGCGGGAGACCTGAATTGGCATGATTTTTGTTGATAGAGAATGCAATTATGTCCACTTATTCTGGACGAGTGTGAAAATGTATTGAATTCAACTGAATCCAATCTACACTTGTCAGTGAATCAAGCTTATTTTTCACTCTTGTGGACACGTTCTCATAGGCTTCTTTATTTGAAACATCTACTGAATCCAATCTACAGACCCTTAACCCCAAGTTGCTCCAGGGAGACTGTCCCCTGTAGTTAGGGAATGGAAGTCGCTTTGGATAAAAGCGTCTGATAAATGCCGTAAATGCTTTATGTTTTTATTCACATTTTCCACCCTGTCTCCACTTTTTCTGATTTGGGGTTGTAGTTCTCAGAGTCTTTTAAAGTCTAAATCCTGGTGACTTTCCCAGAAAATGCTTGACTAAAAAAAATGCTGTTTATGTGGTAATGGCATGCTGTTTATGTGGTAACGGCAGTTGTTTGGGGCCTCCGAGCCAGAGACTATCCTCACACAAACTTAGTTTTAACATGTATTATTCTTCCATTGTTTCGTTATGAAAGTAAATATCAATTCCTGTTCAATTCTTGCATGGAAGAATATGACCAGGCTTTGTAGGTGTGGAGCCCCAAAATAGGATGTCTCCACGGGCCCCCAAGTGTTTGGAAAGGCCTGTCTAAGATGCTCTAGCATCTTAAATATTCACATGCAACCCACAGTGGGTTCTTCTGTAAAATATAATGGTTCGAATTAAGGCGGTATAAAGTTTTGCAGTCCCCTTTGCTTTTATTGTTGTAGTGTCCACTCAATCTGCCAACAGCAACAATTAAAAGAACAAATTACTAAAGGAACCTTATCGACGAAGTCATCTCCAATGAATGCGTTTTTTTGGGATGGGAAAGAGGAAAGGAAAATATTCTTGAAATGTTTGATTGTTCCCTTTGTGTTTTTATTGTTGTGCTGAGCTTCTACCCCAGAGCAGAGTGTGAATAATTCCGTGCTCAGTGGCTTGTGAGGCTCGGAGGGTAGTCTGCCAGTTTTGGGAGGTGTGTAAATTATTCTACTCGAGTATTGAGCATTTGCCTAATAAAAATACCATCTGTGCACTTGAAGGGAATTGGTTTAAGGCTGTGTTAAATTATTAAACAAATCTCACAAAATGGGCCCCAGTTCTCGTTTTTATAGAAGGGAAGAGTTATGAGTTTTGCTCCGTAGATTCCTCAGACCGACTCTGTTTGCGAGCGAAAGCCAGGCTTCAGCTGTTTTATCTAAATTGCTTTTCTCAGATAACAGCGACATGGTTTAGTCTGGGTGACACTAAGCCTGGTCTTAATGCTCTCTCTTAGTTGATCCGCCAATGTCGCATTATGACCTGACAATAGAGAGACACGCCATGTTGTCATAAGCCGTCCACAGCATGGAACTATCTATGTGTTCCCTGTCATCCATATTTGGATTATGTGATACATAAACCAAGTCGTCAGATACTGATAAATCTGATTACTCTTCTTCGTCGTCACATGGAGATGGATTTCTTAGCCGGGGCAGCGCTGCATCGTGGGTACTTTTATGAACCATCTGCAAAGCGGAGTGCAGTATATTAATCATGATCAGTGTTTATGATTCGTACACACCATCATTACTCATAAGCTGAGTGTGTCCAAGTCTGATGATGTCCAGGTGCCTATTTAAGCGTGCCAGATATCTCACAATGCAATAATCATTAACCTCAGCCTGGTCTTGATGAGCCAGGCCTGAGCTGGGTTTTGAAATGATGTCTGGATTTGTTACCATGGCACTGTGGGATATGATGGAGAATGCCTGATTGGTTGAAGTCGATAAAGAAGTCGCTTCATCATGTCTCAAAGATTATTTGATTGGCTGGATGAAATGAGACAATGAAATAGATTTCTTTCTTTTCCATCTTCCACAGTGTTGCTATCAGGCCAGGCAATGTTGGAATTCAGCTCAGTGCAGGTGTTTGTGGACCCACATTTTCAGGATTCTTTGCAGGATATAATAGGAGAACAATTTTGGTTTAGTTTTTAGTGGAACATTGTTAAAAGAACCATTTCTCCATATAAGATATATGAGTGTGACGAACCTCCACATAATGTAAAAGGTCTTTTTTTGCATTACAGTAACTCCCAGCTTCTCGTGGGGTTACGTACCAAGAGTCCCCGCATATTGTGAAAAACCGCGTTGTTGTGTTTTGGTTAAAAAAAAATTCTTAAATTGCCTATTTTCATAGTGTAAACCCTATGTCCCCAAATATGGTCCCAAAACACTTGAATTTGCCCCCAAATATGGTCCCAAAACACTTGAATTTCATTTTAAACTCAATGTAATACATTACCCTTAATGAAAATGTAAAAGTAAACCCGTATTCATCCTGTTCAGTTTACACTGAACTCCTGCATAATTTAGCACTAAAGAATTATATATTGCCACGAAAATGTGGAGGATATCTGTGTTTCCACGAATTTTCTGGAGTTTTCACCAGCAATTATTAGTTCTGTTCTAAGAAAAAAATGACACTTTAATTTCATTTTAAACTCAGCTTAATACACTTCCCTAAAAATATAAAGGTAAAGCTTTATTATTATTATTCTTATTATGTGCCAGACGCAGATGTTATTCGGGTCCTCCCACTGGCCAGGACCCTCGACCTGTAGAGGGGAAGCGGGCACGGAGGCCCGCTTTGAGCACCCCGGCAAAGGCGCCAGAGGGGAGTGCTCTTTTGGTTCCCCCACGGGCTCTAAGGAACCTGCAGCCAGAGGTTGCCGCACCCGCCATAGTACGAGCAGTCCCGTCCAGACCCCAAGAACGCTCCCGCCTTCCCCACCAGCGCAGCGACTGCTTCCTCGGAAGAGTCTAGCTGAGGAGATAGCGAGAACGGGAAACAACTGGTGAAGCTCACAGGGCTGGTTGCCATGTTGGCCGAGTGGCTTGATCAATCACAACCCCACGAGGCCACGCAGCCAGCCCCGCCTCTCCCCGAGGAAGCAGCACTCCCGAGCGCCGAGACCACGCTCACGAGTGCCAAGACCACGCTCACGAGCGCTGAGGCTGCTTGCTGGAGACCCATGCTGACGCCTCAGAGACAGATGCAGCCTCCTATGCCTACCCCCCCCCCGGCTTCGTTTAGCGTAGGTAGCGTAGCTGGGGTTAGAGTCGGGGCGTTAGCCAGCAGCCCAGAGCCTGTAGACCTTTTAGGCCCTTTAGAAGAGCAATCGGGCTCCTTAGTCGTGCCCTTAAGACCATTAGTAGCCCAGCAGCTTAGCCCGTTACCCCAGCAGCTTAGCCCATTAGCCCAGCAGCTTAGCCCAACAGAGGGGTCATTACCCACAGAGGGGCTTGTTGAGGGGCACGTAGCCGCAGAGGGGCTTTTGGAGGGGCTAGTAGCCACAGAGGGGCTTTCAAAGGGGCCCGTAGCCTTAGCGAAGGGGACTGTAGTCACAGAAGGACCATTAGAGGGGCCCATAGCAGCAACAGAGGGGCCCATAGCAGGGCAGGCAGCCATAGAGGTTCCAGTGGCAGTCACAGAGGGGCCCGTAGCAGCCACAGACGGGCTCGTAACAGGGCAGGTAGCCACAGAGGGGCCCGTAGCAGCCACAGAGGGGCCCGTAGCAGGGCAGGTAGCCACAGAGGGGCTTGTAGAGGGGCTGTTAGTCACAGCAGAAGGGCCTGTAGCTGCCACAGGAGCCGGGGGTCTTCCCCTGAATTTTTTGCGTGCTGGGTGGCTGCCTTTTGTGCAGAGTGCTTTATTTTATTAATTCAGTTGTTCAGAACAATCACAGCGTACATGAGAAACAGAGCAGATTAACAGATGGCAGCAAAATGAAAAATTTATAAACTAAAATAAATAAGCAGAAAAAAGAAAAAATAATAAAAGGAGAAAAAAGGAGAAAAAGATGAAAAAAGTTAAATGAGGCTCTACGTCGGTTTCCGCTTCATTGTTACCTTGAAATATACTTTAAAAATTACCCTTTTCTGTTCAGATTTTAAAATCAACAATTACTGTAATCTAGTGCATTACATGCATCAGTTTTACATCAAGGGTCAACACTGATTAAACACCAGAATCTCACCCACTAAACAGTTGAACACACACCTTTTACACTGCATAGATAAACAGTACAATACTCTTGGTAAAGAAAACAGCCACACTTTTCCCTAATATAATACCTGCAATATCATAATTGTCCCATATTCGTATTCACCAACATTGTGAATACGTTTAGAAACTGCAAACATCTTGGGTGTCTCAGAGGGCCCATATGCTACACTGCTGTTGCATTTTATTTATTTATCACCCTACATGAGGTCCACTTTTCACATAAGTGACATGAGTTCTAACATGACCATTTCGTTTACCATATATAGGTCTTTTATATTTTATAAGTGTTGAACTGAACAGTTTTGCCTTATTTTTTATGAACTGCTGACAATATTTCTCCTAATTTCCAAATAAAATATTGTTCTTTAAAGCATAATTTTAAAGGAAATTATATCAAAATCAGAGAAATGATGTAGTGTTTACAGAACTTGATTAATTCAAAGAAAACAAATCTCTTGTTCCCTCTTAAACAAAATGGCAATAATTACCTTTGACAAACTTCTAGTAGTGCTTTAGTTGGAGTTAAACGGTTGCAGGCTGTACAGGATATATACTGATTTTTTTTGACGACAACACATATAGGCTGTTTGTTGTCACACATGGACCTGGACTAAATGAGACATTTTGAAACAATGCCTATATGAGACTATTCCTTTTCAACAAAAGGAGAAAAGTTCTGTTTTCCATAAAAAGGGTCATTTAATGGACTTAATGGGCCCATACTCTACATTTTCTTGCATTTTATTTTTCTAAATAATTTCGAACCTCCAACGCCCCCCCGCCCCATCTTAAAACCTATTTAATTGGGGGGGTTTTTTACAGATCTAATTTTAGTAAGCAGGGAATTTTCACTTGAGAACAGGAAAATCTGTTATGAACAGACAGAAAATGGGACCAAAATCTGAACCCCTGAATATCCACTTCCGACTTGCCACTTTCTTTGGCTTCTGAAGCAGGTAATTACATTTCCAGTCTGAGCTTAACAATACCACAGTCCACAGGGCTGTATGTGTCAGTACGGGGCTGTATGGCAGATTTGCTAACACTTGCAATCCACAAAATAATTTTGGAAGATAAACAGCAATGGCTTCCACTACCAACCCAACAAGCTGTCACAATTAACTACAGAAAAAAAACTTGTGTAGACGGCAGTTATTTACCATTTCATTTTATTGTTAGCTTAAAAGTGTCAGCTCTTTTGAGGATGGCAGGCAATTTTTGAGAGTGCCCATTTGTGTGCGACCAGCTTGCAACTCCATCCAAAAGCAACCCTATCTCACATTTCATCAGTTCCCAACCAAACACATTGTCATGCTGGGCCTCCTTCTTCTCCCTCGCACTATCCTTAGGTGACCTTCTGGCCGGCATTCCGCATGGCCAGAGCGGTCTGGTTGGGTCTCATAGGACGCTACCCTTTGAGTGTCTCAGTCTTTACATGGGGAGCTCCCATCAGGGAGCCCCTTACTGTCCTCGGGGGCGGAGGCCCCTACCGGGAGCCCCTCACTGTCCTCAGGAGTGGAGCCCCCCACCGGGAGCCCCTCACTGTCCTCAGAGACAAAGCCCCCTCCGGGAGCCCTATACTGTTCTCAGGGGTGGGGCCCCTTACTTGGAGCCCCTCACTGTCCTTAGGGCTGAAGCCCCTTACTTGGAGCCCCTCACTGTCCTTAGGGCTGAAGCCCCTTACTTGAAGCTCCTCAATGTCCTTGGGGCCGGAGCCCCCTCCTGGGAGCCCTTGAGCGGAGAACCCCTCGCTGTTCTCTTGGACAGAGCCTCCTCCGTGGAGCCCCTCTGCAGGGAGCCCACCACTGTCCTTATGGGTTGAGGCCCATCCTGGGAGCCCCTCTGCAGGAAGCCCCTCACTGTTCTCCTGGACGGAGCCTCCTCCAGCCCATCGCTGCCCTCCTGGGCTGAGGCCCTTCTTCTTGGAGCACAGCACCTCTGGGTGGAACTCCCTGGCCCCCAGGCCTGAGTCTCCCCCGGGGAGCCCCACTGGAGCCCTCCAAGACCCCAGTACCCACCCCGAAAAAAAATTCAGGAAGACCCCAGCCACTGTGGCTGCTACATGCCCCTTTGTGGTTTCTTCGGGCCCCTCTGTGGCTGCTACAGGCCCCTCTGCTGTGATTACAGGCCCCTCTGTTATGGCTACAGGCCCCTCTGCTATGGCTACAGGCCCCTCTGCAGGCCCCTCTGCTATGGCTACAGGCCCCTCTGTTATGGCTACAGGCCCCTCTGCGCTAACAGCCCCTCTGCGGCTCCTGGCCCCTCTACTGGGCTTAGCTGCTGGGTTAATGGGCTATGCTGCTGGGCTAACAGGCTTAGCTCCTAGGCTAACCTGGGCTTCAATGTATCTACTAATGAGCCTAGTGGCTCTTCTAAAGGGCCTAGTAAATCTAAAGGCTCTGGGTGGCCTGCTCTCTCCCCAGCTCTAGCCACAGCTATGCTACCTGGAGCTAGTAAATGAAGCGTAGTCTCAGCGCTCAGGAGTGCAGCCTTGAAGAACGGCGAGCCAGGCTGCATGCCCTCGTGAAGAGTCAGGACGTGCTTCGTCACTCAGGAGCGTGGCTGCTGAGGGCTGCTGGCCGAGATCAGTGACCAGTTCTGTGACCCACCTCTTGAGCAGGTCCAGTGGGAGCTGATTTCCACCCATACATCCCTGCAGCGGTCCCTTTCCCAGCGGGAGGACAGAAAGAGCACCTGGGGCTTCTTCCCTTGAAGCCAGCTCCTTAGCCAGTGTGCTCAAGGCTCCCTTGCCCGCTTCCTCCTCACTGGTTGAGGGGTTTGGCAGGGCACCAGTGGGAGGACCGGAAGAGCACTTGGGACTTCTCTCAAAGCCGGCTTCCAAGATGGTGCGCTCAAGACGGACTTGCATGCCTGCTTCCTCCTCACTAGTCAAGCTGGTCAAGTACACCGACAGCTGAAAGCTAGCCAGTCTGCCATTGTGTCGGCAGCCTTGTACCTTGTGACACGCTCCTGGGTGCCTTGCCATGTTGGGTCGGTCAATCTATTATGCTGGGCCTCCTTCTCCTTGCACGCCGAGTAAGCACACTGACACCAAGAATAATCAAAGTGCTGCATCTTTATTCTTAAATAAACATGGGAAACCAAACTGGCATGGGAACCAGACTCTATAATAAACCAAACTGGCATGGGAACCAGACTCTATAACTATGGCTTCAGAACATAGGGAGACAGGAATAACAAAAGGCTAATGTGACGGTTGACCGACAACTAAAACAGAACATAAAAACAAAATTAAAACAAAAAGGTCAGTGTCAAAAACAGCATGATTGATTTTTTGAAAGAAAAATGTTCTACAATAAAGATGTAATGTGGGCTGGTGGTGGCCTAGCAGTAGGGTACTTGCCTGTGGACCAAGAGGTCATGGGTTTGAATCCTACCTTCAGCACCACCACTGGGTTCCTGAGCAAGACCCTTAACCCCAAG
>JBBJLS010000036.1:16085402-16098666 GCA_037577275.1 Bryconaethiops microstoma | reverse complement strand
AGCACCATCACCACACCTGGATCTCTGGACCAAGAGATCATGGGTTTGAATCCTACCTTCAGCAAACCAGCACTGGCTCCCTGAGCAAGACCCTTAACCCCAGGTTGCTCCAGGGAGACTGCCCCCTGTAGTTAGGGAATGGAAGTCGCTTTAGATAAAAGCATCTGCTACATGCCGTAAATGAGGGGCACGAAAGTGATGAACGTTTGCCTACTCAGCTAAACAAAGCCGAAAAGACATGGTGGGCTTTGCCAAGTCAAGCCCCCCTCCTGCACAATCAGAAAGGCTTCCGTGAGGACAACTAACAGATCTTTGATAGTGACAACATCCCACATCGAGTGACAAAACAAGCATTGAAAAAAAGGGAAGAGACTCCTGCGGTCCCTAGACGCACCCACTTTCATGTCATGGCGGAGGGCTTTCGGTGTGCCGAGGCATATGGCGCTTCTTCAACTGCGCGATGACAAGTGACAGGTTAGCAGAGCGGGTGGGGGGCGGGGAGATGGGGGTGGCTCTGTTCACTAAACGCCACCATCTGTTCATATCCTGAGGCACTGTGACTTCGCCTTTATAGCGATGAATCCGCAGCAGGGCTGTCCTTTTAGGGTTGATGATAGATGTATTTAAATACCGAGAACGCTCAGATGGGAAAGCTTGAAGCAGAGGGTCAGCCACCGCCTGGGAACCTGAACTTTTTTCGTTTTTTGAATCAGAACAATTTTCAGAATTGCACGCAAATCTGTACTCAGATAGTCTGGTCTTGTTCATTAATTACCGTCTAGCTGCGGGCTTTCAGGGTCTCAAGAGACTTTTTCCATGAATAGGTATAGCGATGCCCGAACCGGACACTATTAAATCAGCCTCACATTTCAGAAATAGAGAAACAAGTTTTCAATAATACTAGTGAACTGATCTTTCAAAGATTGAAATTTTGTAGGAAAAATCTTGAATTAAGATGATCCTTTATTAGTCCCAGAAGTGGGAAATTTGCAGTATCAAAATATCAAATTTAGCACTACTCAATTTGATTTTACTTGTTTTTTCTTATCTGTCAGACAAAAAACACACTGAACATTAAAAATGTTAATATATTTCAAAAGGTTTTTACATTTTTTAAAAATTTACGTAAAAAAAAAAAAATCACTAAGTGCTAATATATTAAATTATTATGGTTGCACTATATGGACAAAATATTAGTATTGCGATTATCCTGCCACATACCGTGATTTTGATGCCTTCGAAGGTCCCGTATCATCACTTTTCAATTTAAAAAATACAGTATGTCATACTGTGTTTTTTTTTTTACATGTTTAGTAAATCTGTGCAACATTATAAGACTGAATGTCCAAAAATGAATATATTCATGTTATGTTTGACACTTTCTCTATTGTTCTCTATATCACACTGATGCCTTCTAAAATTCCAAATGCATGAAATCCTTGCGAACGATTTAAGAAATGCAGTTTTTTTCTGCTGGATCTTGAACAAATCTGTGCAAACAGTGAGATTAACTGAGAGGGAAGACGGTGACGTGTGAGTTTTAAAGCGCTTTGGATAAAGACAGAGAGATTTTCTCCTGTAATCTTTTGCCAAGTAAACAGATATGCGATGTAATGCGACTACTAGGACATATGGAAATAACGGTAAGAAGCTTTTGAGGAGATGACCAAGATCGACAGTGTGCTCTCTTATTTATCATGCACTCAATATAGCATTAGGCAGTTAATATTTGTCTGTGCTGAAGAAGACTTTAAAAAATGGTTTAATTGCAGTGCTGCACGTGTTTAGAGAAAGATCAGAGGCATTTCCAGGAACGAGAAAAGTTTTACAGGCATGAGATTGCCTCATCAGTTTGAATCTCGGAGCTCTTCAGTCCGTGGGCACTCATTAAACCCCAATTAGACATTAAATGCCTCACTAACTGCTGGCTAGTGAAGTGGCCAGCGTTTGCTGCTTACCTTCACTAATGAGGCACAACTGTAATGTGGTGGGACTTCTCGCATTACCTACGTAGTTTGGCCCGTTTTATGGTTTTCGTTGTGCCAGATTGCACAAGCTGTTTGATGAAAACGTTTCTCGAGCCATCTCTGGGGTTTGATCTGTTCCAAGCCTGATTTAGAACTGCCCTAACTGGATCTGATGTGAATTTCGTTGGACCCAGTCCCTTGTTGATGCACACAAGAAATTAATGCAATTATGTGTTAATGTGTTGCATGGAAAACAATATTTTCTCCAATTAAACTGCAATGTCTTAAGAAAAAAAAAAAAAGGAAATACCTGGGAAATATAAGTAGCCTTTTTTTTACTCATGTTGTTCATGAATGTAGTTTAGGACCTGGATAGAGTTATATGAATAAGTGCCCATTCTTTTCAAAGGGATTTACTCAGTTGCACATTGTACATTGCTGTTGAAAAGTTAAAAAAAAAAAAATTCTTCAAAGGACAAATGATATATGATAATTTATAGGACATTTGTAATGTTATCTTCGATTTTGTTCTGAGATGTAATAGTCACATTTAAAGTACAAAGCTCTAGGGATACTAATAATAGTGTGTATTATAATAATAGCGTATATTACTATAATAGTGGAATGTATTATATTAAAGTGCAATATTTGTGGTGGGTCAAAAATACAATATACAATACAATATTCAGTTCAAAGAATAAAAAACAAAGAAGGTCAGTTTCAAAAAATGTTTTGTAACGTGGCCTTGAGGACAAGCCGACCCACCGGACCCTGCCTCCCTGGTTATGCCATCAGTTCGTAATATAACTACCTTTAACAGGAACAAGTTTTGCATAATTGTTGTTAAATTATTAGAGGTCGTCTAATGTGTATATTTGGGAAACTCATGTATGAGGGAACATGTGTTGTTAAGAACGTTAACACACTAATCTGAAGATGCTTGAGAAACTCACCACTGAGCTACATGGCTAATCCATCTTTTGCAACACGCTGACCCACCAGATCTTCCGTACCTCATCATTTAGAAATAAATGAACGTCTCCCATTTTCAAACATGGATGTCTTGAGAAAACACCTTCAGGATCACTCTGTACATCACTTGATTATGGTGCCAGAGCAAACAGTGTCCCAGCAGTTCCCTTAAGTCCTCTGCCCTGGCCTTAGTCCGAGGACGACAGGGACGTAAGCAAGAGTGCCGTCCAAAATTCTTCAGACCAAGCAAAGATGCTGAAGGGTCACAAAAAAAAACCCTGCTCTTAAGCCGATGCCCGCTTGGAATCCTTCGCATTGCTTCATTTTCTTCCTCTGTGTTAATTCCATCCCTTGTCCATATGCCACCTAGATTACCACATGCTAGTAAAGGCCGTCTGGGCACTGCCTCTTTAATTACAGAGGCAGGACACATCGTTGAGCAGGCTCCGGGTTCAAGCCGCGGAGTCTGTTGCTTATTTGTCAGACGTGGACCACCAGTAGGCCTCCAATTAACAGACAAAAGCCTTCACCCTCTTGGTAAGAGTCCATACGGAAGAAAGCGTAGAGGGGGTCTTACAAATGGAGTCTTAAATAACACCATGCTGGAAGACACTGTCACCTAATATAAACTAGCACGATCTGTCACGCAATTTTCCAGATTTGACAGATTTATAAACGTGAAAGTATTGCACAAAACATTTTCTTTATTAAAGATTGTGTCCTTCAAAGCTCAGTTAAAGGCAACCGGAGCCAAGTAGTGTTGCACTACAGCTACTGTTCGTATTGTCACGTTTATTACAATATGGTAAACAATACAATACTTTCAATACTTTAGATTTTTCGTTTAAAAATTAGTCAGCACTACTTTGACCTTGGAATCTGTCTAACATTGAAATAACCTGCACATGCTCATTTCACTAGGAAGGACAGAGACATGCTCATTAGCAAATACAGCATATGGTCACTGTCAGAAAATCATTTTGGGCCAAAAAAGGTTCAAAATGCTTTCAAATAAAATCTTTTACCTAAATTTCCATATTAAGACTGTTTTGTCTTTATCCTGAAAAGTTTCTATTTTGGAGATTCGGACAGCAGTGATATGCGAAATTACGGTCCTAGAAATGACCAAAACAAGGCCAGCCCTACTTTCGACTTTTTGAAGTCTGAATGTAAGACCTTATCACTCTGATAACTCTACAACTGACTCCACTTGTTGGCAAGTCTGCATTAATGTGTCTGTTCTTTCTGCAGATTATCCAATATGGGTTATTTCCTTTAATTCCTTTAATGCGCTGGACCATCTTGCTGTCTGTTTTGTTTCTCCTTCAGCCGCGAGGGCTCTGTGGTCTCTGGGCTGATTGAGGCGGGTCACTGGAGCAGTTGGGTCACTGGGTTAGGGGCGTTCTTCCACAGGACTGGCCCCCCACCTCCTCATTAGACTGCTTAATCCTCCAGGACCCATCTGCCAGACGCAGGCCGCAGAAAGCCAAGCAAAAATGACCATTAGCGATCAGGGCCCAAGCCTTGTGGCCGAATGCTTGCTGATTTGTATAATCTCAAGATTCATTGACGATATTTAGTGTTACAAAAATATTTCCCTGCTAGAAAAACTGTTGTGCACTTATTCTTATACCTCATTGTCTCATTTAAGTATATAAGAAAACTAGATGAAGAAAAAAACACCCAAACAAGCTAAATACAAATCAATGGCCATGCATATGAAGTCCAGCACTACTAATTATGTAGTTATGTAATTAATTATATAATTACACATGTACTGTAGAGCTAGAGCTATTAAAACCTCATATCAACTGGGATCAGAAAATCCTTGGTCATACGAGCTCAAGTCGAGTGCTTCAATTAAAACAGCTCATTTTAAAGCGTGAAGCTGTTTTCAAAGAAGAAATATTGGATCGATTTCAATGTTTGTATCAGTATTGGGTGATGTTCAATACTGGAAATTCAGTATCAGAAAAGAAAATTTGTACCGTGACATCTTTTCAAGTTTTATCAGAGTAATACGCAATGAAACATTAAGAAGTTCAAGAAGAAACTAACATTCTTAGTATTTCTCTTTGACGATTTTGACTGGTTATGTTAGATATCAGTACAGAAATCTTTTTATGTACAATACTTAAACCATTAATAAGCACATTAATTATTTTGTATGCCATTTAAAAACACAGACAGAATACTGGCTGGTCAAGCATTCCTTGCAAAACACTAGCTTTAGAGAGCCGAGTCCTGATTTCGATGCTCAGTGCTCCACTAATCTGACCACCCGCTCTGAGGAAAGATGGCTGCGTGTGCTCACGTGACTTGGCCTCCATTTTGGAGCAATTTTAGCAAGCGAGGCTGCGCCCGAGCTCCCCGCGGCTCTAAAAGGAAGAGACGGCGGGCCTTTCTCTAAACCCAAACCCGACTGAAAAGATGAAACATCCTAACAAACAGCAGCAGCTTATCTTCCCACCACAGCTAATATGGAGCGCTCAATTAAATGAACCACGCTCTCCTTTTCCACTCATTTTCGCTCAGTTTCTTCAGGCGATGTATTAACAGGAGGGGAGGGGGAACAACAAGACGTCTTACTGGCTGCGGAGAGGAGAATCACGCTCCGCTTCATCCAATCAGGCGTCCGCGTCGGCGTCAGCTGAGGGCCTTAGCAACAACACTGCTGTTTTTTTGTTTTACGTTTTCCTTGTTTATCTTTTCTCTTTCTATCGTGTTTTCTTTTTTACCGCTTGTTCCCTCTTTTAATGTCAATGTGTAGCAATGACTGTCACCAAAATTCATTTATGTTGTATCACTAAGTACATTTGATACATTTGGTCGTATTTTAGCATTAGCAAGTAGCCTGTCCGTATAAAAAATATATGATTAATATGTAAAAAAGATTGTACAATCTGTCTAAGAATAAAAATGGTAATAAATGCAACACACACTCAATTGGGGACAGTATGCATACGTTTCGGGACGCACTCCTGTTAGGAGGTTTTGGAACTATGTTGCAACGTTTCTTCCATTTACATTTACATTTACGGCATTTAGCAGACTTCCCAAGTATTGGCTGAAATCCCTTTACGCCCAGGTTTATTTTTATTAGCATGCGATTTATGGCTTATTTTTACTTTTTGCAGCAGAATAGGATTTCGATTGACCTTTTACATATTTGAATTATGTGTTCATCTGCTATTGTACTTGCCCCCCTGTTATTACTGTATCTCCCCTCCTTTTTTGTTTTCATTGCAGTTGTTCGTTTGTTTTTCTTTGTATTAGTTGAAATCGAATCGATAAAAGGTAATTAACAAAGATTTTACATGAAGTCACCTACGATGAAATGGATAACTGTTTGAAGGTTTTGGTCCTTATAATTATTATTGTTATATAATCGTATTTGTTTATGTAGATATATTTGCCCATTCCTACAGCGGCCTACCGGTCCTCTCCACCGCTCGGTGGCAATAATGGATTATGCAAACGACTCCCGCGTGTGAACGCGCGCTCGGCTTCTTCTGAGGCAGCGCCAGCGTCTGACGCTGCGGCGTACATTAGCAATAGCCTGTAAGACAGTTAAAGGATAACACGAAGCTGACTCTCGCAACCTCTTGCGATTCCCTTTGGCGCTAACCCTGCTATTAATAAAGCCAATGATGTAGCGCAGCCGCGCTCGCAGCACAAGATTTCGTCCTCCCTTCGTAAACAATGGCACAGTGGTGCAGCGCGAGAGACGCTAAGCACACACACACACACACACACACACACGCCATCCCTCAGCCACTCAAACGCACAGCAGCAGCTGCCTGCTGATGATAAGACGCGGCAGACATGGCCATCAACTCTAATTGGCTAATGCGGCCGCCACACGCATGTCAGTATGACGGGATATAGCGTAGGCGGTCAAAGGTCACTCCTCACGACCCTGACATCATAGCCGTCAATCAAACGCTGATGACATCTGGGGGCTCTATCCAAAACAGTGGCCTATTCTCTACATACTGCTCTGTTTTCTGATCCATTCTGTACTGAAAAACAATGGAATGCAATAGAAAGGCTGCATCCACTGATATGACCAATTACTCACTGTGGCGTCGGGTTTGTAGATTAATGCAACTGCTATTAATATGCTGCTGCTGCCCAGGATTGGTTAGGAGGGAACAGAAGAACAAATTTGATCAGACTCTAACAGATCTAGTCAGGAACAGTCAGTTGATAATAGCGCAATATAACATGAATAATATAAGAGCATCTGCTAAGTGCTGTAAACATAAACGTAAATATAAACATGAAGCAGAGTAAAGTAGGGTAGCCAAAGGTTGTAGAGACGAAGCCTCAAGTCGCAGTTTGACTTGAGACTTGCAAAATCTTGGCCTCAAAAAAGTGAATAATTGTGAAAGAATAAAATCTTTAGTTACCAACTTGATGTGTAGGGCTGAACGATTTGGGGAAAGTATCTAATTGCTATTTTTCAAGAGAATATTGTGATTGCAATTTAAATGCAATTATTTAAAATGCACGCCCCTTCTTTGGCAAGAAGACCAGCACATTTTTCCAAACGTAGGGATTCAACAGTGAGTTTAGTGTACCAGATTGCCCAATCATAAACATAATTAAGTCAAAATCATTCATTCATTCATTTTACAAGGTAATTTAATCCTAACCCAGTGGTCCTGGGTTGAAAGGCTGAGAAACACCCTGTACAGTTTGCCAATGCATCACAGTTAAAAATTCCCCCATAAAATTAGCTTTATGGCCACTATGTGTACAAAATCCCAAAATAATATATTAATATAATGTAAATATACTATCTAATAATAAGCTGAATTTTAAACCCTTAAACTGGTATCAGGCACAAACCTTTCGATCAGTCAATCCCTGGTACTTTTTAAAACATGATTTTCATGTTTGCGGTTTATAAAGGAAAACTTTGGCTCACTATAGGTATCCCTGGACACTTAAAGCTTAAGGATCATTATCAGTGTCAGAAAGAAAAAAGTGATATCACTTCTAAGTGTGAATATATCTGCAGCAGTGTTGCTGATTTTTCTGGCACAGGGACGATTTCAAGCACAACGAGGTGCTGCTTTTTAACATATTCAAAACACTGCATGTCCGTCCAGTTTGATTTCACCTATCAAAAATACAGCGTGCGGGCCAACCAAATGTTATTTTTTCTCAAGGATTCGAGTGCTTTTGGCGAGGCGTTGTGTAAGTGCTCATAAGTGGAAGTGAATGGGTCTCTCCTGCCTTAATTAGCCCTCGCTGTGCTTATCGCTAAGCTGCGTTTTGGATCTCAGCCATTTGTAGTGACCTGGCCGTGATCCAGCCCCGTGCTGTGGCATAATCCGTAAGCCGCGAGAGGGGCAGGTTTGACGGGGTGCGAAAAAGAGGCAAACTCGGCAGCCTAGGCCCGTCGCTGTTTATTAAAGATTAGGCAACACTTAGTCTTCATGGCCTCCGCAATCATTTTTATCTTTCCTGGTTTAATGGCCAACATAGTGATCGTTTATGAGCGAAGGCCGCCTCACAGATGTGCCGCTCGTAACAAAATGGGATAAAATGGCTTTAATCGTTTCATGATGGTTTTTATGACCCATCTGGGTCAACGTATGCTAATCAGTTACAATAACATGGTGCTAGCTGCTGTTGTTGTTTGAATTTTGGCAGATTTTACCAGGTTGTATGGCAACATTACCCCAAAACCACGACGCAAACCAACCAATCACACTGCAGGAGGCTTAGAGTAAATATCTTGCAAATTAGCTCAGGCTAGATGCTAACTGCTGAGTGCCTGTGATTCAGGTTACCCAGTGTGAATGCACAAATGCGCTTCTCCCTCCGAGTACCCATAATTCTCTCTGGCACCCTCGGCATGATTAATGCACAAAGGTATTGATTTTTTCCTCCCCGCCCCAGCTCCCGTCCCGAGCATCCTTTTATTCATCCCGCTAAGCCCTTCTCTGCTAAGTGTGAGTGGAAGATGAGCTAGGATCCAGGGATGAATGCTAGATTCTGCGTTTTACTGAGAGAAGAGAAGAAAGGGAGGAGGCTTTAAGTGTTCTGGCTGGAGAGAGCAAGTGCCTCTGCTAAGCCTGTTTACCCAGGCTATTCTCCGAAGGCCAGCTGACCCATTTTTTTTCCTGGGAATAACAATACGCTGGCTGATCGTGGGGAGAAAAACGGAGGAGCCGACTCCAATTGGGCCCGGCACGCATTACAGAGTGGAGTCCGGGGGTCCGCCAATGGCGGAGAGAAGAGAGCCTCCATCTCCTTTATGGTTCCACTGGTGAAAATGGCAGCCATGTTGTTCCTTTCCCGCCTAGCCGCACGCTTAAAGCCATTAGCCCTCCACCCCCTTCCAGCACTGCTCAACCCCATTTGAATTCTGCCGGAGTCTCCCGCATAGCTACACTGCAGTCAGTCAGGGCACGTATGGTGTTCTTATGTTTTCACACACATCTGGGGGACAAAATCTGCTGCCCTCTCTAAAACCCGAACCCAAGTTCATTCAGGCCAGAAAACAATCAATAACAAGCATAACCAGCTAGTCACAAAATCAATTTCATGAAACCACTACAAACACCGACTAAAACAACATTGTTGCCGTGGCAACAAAACCTTTCATCTCCAAAATATTAAATCTTCAGGAAAAGGAAAAAGCATTCATAACTCATAATGGACATTAATGGAAAATCATTGCATTAGATGACATTTTGGATCATTTCTGTTGGTCCACTCATCAAGAACTTCTGCCAAAAAGAGCAGCTATTCAAAATATGTCCAAAAATAAAAATAGCAAAAAGTTTTATTTTCCAACACCAACAGTATAAAGATCATGCACTCGTCTGATTGCAGTTTTTTTTGAGCCAGTCGCATTTCGTTTCCACTGTTTTATTATATCAGCATTTTCAGCAGCGTTGAAGCAAATGTATGTAGGCCAAAATCTACGACAAGCGCTACAATATCTGGAGGGCAATCCTTGTTTGTTTAACGTTTGTTAAGAAGACCTTTAGAGGGCGCTGGTGAGTAACGTGGCTTTATTTGAGCTCGACTTGTGTTCGTCATTGACAAACATGACACAAAATAGTTCATCAGCTAATCAGCTAATCAGACCGATTAGCCGTGATGAATACCACCCATTCCGCGCAGACTCGTTAAATTTACCTCGTTAAGAGAGTGAGGGCTACTCCAGACACCCCCCACACACCACGGCCATGATTAATGATTTGAGAGCAACAGTCCACTTACTGCTCAATGGTTTGCAAAATGTCAGCCGTGCGAACTGTTAAACGGACGATGCCTCAGTAATGTCACCAGTGTATTATCAACCTCTATAAAGCGAAACCCTGAGGCCAGATGTGCAGCGGCGCTGGCAGCTCTTAAGCTATTTCACAGTATCTACCCACCATCAATACAGATTACTCTCTTAAAAGGAAGGGAGCACAGCTTCGTGTTGCACAAATCACCTCTATGATATGTATATGTGCCTGTTGCATTAATCGTATGGTATTAAGTGTTTATTGTAAATTGTGTTGCCATATTTCTATATACTCTGACTGTGAGTAAAATGGAAGAGATGTCCTTCTCTCTCTTTCTCTCCCTCTCTCTCTAATGCCAATGACCAGAGGTCCTGATGCGAAGGCCGTGTGTGCGGAATGAGAAAGGAGCCCCTGCAGCAGTGTGTTTCGCTGCTACTCGCTGGCCCACACCACAGCAGCCAATGGCCAGATCGGACCATCAGCCTCTGCTGCGGCTGCTGCTATGCGCCTAATGCTGCACATGAATAATAGACAATACTGAGAAATTCATACCTGAGGAACTGACTGTCGAACACTTTCAGTTTCAAACATTCTGTCAAATATGCTCTTGAATGTTCTCTAAGGATAAGAATGTTTCGTATGAATTATTTCAATCATTAAAAGAGAATCAGCAGAATATCACAAGCTATTTGGTGAGATGAGGAAAAATAGGTGGGAATATTAGAGATGGGAATATTTTTGATTATTTGATTATAAATTGATTATTTATGTCAATTAATCAACAGATAATCAACCTAAATGTGACATTTTTAGTGTTTTTTTCTAAAACTGATTGTAAAATAAATGTGGAATAACAGCTTTATTTATCTCCTGGATGAGCTGATGGTGTCCTTTCATGTGAAATGTGTATAAAAGGGGCGGATGTTAAGCTAATGGACCAGGTTTAGGTAGTTTGGTAATGTACGCAACAGCTATCAATCGTTTTAATCTAGTAATGAACAGAACCGATGTGGCTGAGAGTGAGTAGTGATCCCAGTGAGCAGCATTAGTGAAAGAACATTTCGGGATCTGACACATGAACTGTGTGTCCTCAAGGGGGCGCTGTATGTAGTCCACAATTTGTTGAACGTCATGTTCAGAAAGATATTATGACCATCTAGAAAACAACTATCTCCGACATGGTGACTTCAACAAAGACTAAAATATTCTTTATCATTAATGTACGTCACTCTGGATAACAAAGTCTGCCAAATGCTGTAAATGTAAATTAACATGAAGTATTATAGTCCTAGTTATTTATTCTCTACAAAGGTTTCACAGGGCAGCTGATGGGTTCAAATGATGTTGAAAAAAAGAGGGATCTTTTGGTACGCACTCACAGAGGTACCATAGGTAGGACCCTGAACTGTTGCTCTCTTGGACTTAGACTGAAAAACTTCGCCGAGAATCGACAATGAAATTATTATTATCCATTCATTTATTTAACATTTTGGAATTGAATTGTATGAAAATCATCACTGGAATTCTAAATATTCTTGTAGATGAAGGAAACTGAAAAAATTACCACCTGCAATGAAAACAGAGTCAGAATCAGAACACAGTATCGATACAGACACACACATGCCCCGTTGCATTTGAAGACCCACAAACATGAGGAAATTCATAGGGGCGTCGTTGAGTAATATGCTTGTTCTGACCACCTGTTTCCTTCCTCAATACCTCTTTACTCTTTCACCGACAGTATCTGGTGGTGGACCATAGAGTTCCTGACAATTTTGTGAAAGCTGAAAAGGCTGGTTGTACTCGACTTTGTCACACTACAGTTCCAACATCAAGGAAAACTGTCCTAAACAAAAACGCGCTTTTAAAGTTAATATTTCATTGCAAAAAGAGGAAAAAAGTATAGCATCATATGACCTTCCTCATGTGAACCTTATTTATTCATGAAATATTGAAGACGTCAAGGAAACAAAGGATTTCAGTTAAAGAGAATGTACTGTAGCCCACACACACACTTGCACCACTCAAAAGCCCCCATTAGAAACCCAAGTCAGTGAAACTGAAGAGTGGACGCTGCCTCGGTATGACACGTGCAATGAATTGTGTCTAAAATCTATTTGTTTGTGAAATATTGCCCTTACTCATCAAATATTTACCACAAGGAAGAACAACAGACTGCAGAGAGGCTAATACTTTCCGACAGCCTCCCCTGAATGGACATATTTCAGATGCCCAGTCTGCACAAAAAAATGCACAAATATTCAATATACAGACTCTCCTTTTTGTAATTTTGGGCCAATATGCAATATCATCTGCAGCCCATAAGATTTATATAACATTAAGATATCACACAATGCAATAACGATCTAATCTATATATATTCCCATGAAGCCCTCTGCTTATTGTTGGTCTACATTATTAAACAAATCCAATAAAGTCACGTCTGTGATTTGTTCTCCGGCAGATAAATGCGGACTGTCCAGAGAAAATGGCTGCTCGTGCCCCGGGCCTCAGCGATGTTAGTCCCTCTATTGAGTTTCCTAAACGTCCCTTATAAAGAGCAGTCGCCCCTGAGGGGAGGAAACAATTGTGCAGACGAGTGTTCCATTTAACTGATGTGAATTTTCAAAGCGCTCTCTCTGTGGCTCCATTTGTGAGAGAACTGGGT
This sequence comes from Bryconaethiops microstoma, assembly GCA_037577275.1. NCBI lineage: Eukaryota > Metazoa > Chordata > Actinopteri > Characiformes > Alestidae > Bryconaethiops > Bryconaethiops microstoma. The sequence goes on along the minus strand of JBBJLS010000036.1, from coordinate 16,085,803 downwards.
CAATACAGTGAGGCGAAGTGACACAAGCGGGAGAGCCCGCCACGTATCGGACAGGCCAAGGCTCCGGGAACGGGCTAGACAGCGGTGGGTGTGCCGCAGACATGGGCAAGACAATTACATCGCTGTGGTAGTAGTTGTTGTTTTTGTTATTGTTATTGGAGCTTGACAAATTTTGAAGCCAAAATTATACCTATGATGAACACAGGTCAAGATCAATGTGCGAAATACAGATGATCTCAGGTCTGTGATCTCCTGACTGACCCCAAAAGCGTCAACAGCAAATCATATCAGTAAACTCTGAATTCAGTAAATATAAACGGTGTTAAACAGTCTAGAACCGGTGTTTACCCTCAGAACTCAGAGTGTATCAGTAAACTCTGATTTCAGAAAATATAACCGGT
>JBBJLS010000036.1:16045291-16056399 GCA_037577275.1 Bryconaethiops microstoma | reverse complement strand
TCAGGACTCTGTGTGGCCAGTCAAGTTCTTCCACACTGAACTCCTCCAGCACGTCTTTATGGAGCTGCTTTGTGCGCCGAGACACAGTCATGCTGGAATAGAAAAGGTGCTTCTCACAAAGTTGGAAGCAATATGTCTTGGTCTGCTGAAGAATTAAAATTGTCCTTCACTGAAAGTAAGGGGTCTAGCCCAAACCCTGAAAACAGGTACATACATTTTTATATATATATATATATATATATATGAATTTATATATTTTGTATATATAGTGTATAATAAAGTGACAGGGGGTAAGTATATAGGAAATGCTGTGTCACTTGGTTAAGAGCCTCTAATGGGTTGGGTTTTATACAGCTTTTATGCAGCCTGGCTTTGATCATTTTTGCCTGATTTGCATGAGAATTTGTAGTGAGAAAAACTACATGCTAGGGGGCTCTCTCGAGCGAGTCCAAAAGTAAATGAGTTTTGGTGCCTAATTGTAATTTGTACATGACTGATCATTTTTATACAGACAGATGTGCTTGTTTTCTCAACACTAAACAATTTTAAAATATTTAATCACTGCTGTGATATTTTAAAATACTGTTTTGCTCCAGTTACAGGATTTTTAACTGTGACAGTGCATTCAAGACGTCGACTTGCCCACCAACCAACACTCAGTGGCCAGAACACCGGCATTCTGTTGCCCAAAACAGAGAAAAGGGATTCGTTTTCCTTTTTTTTTTTTTATTCCATTTTGTAATTAATTTAGCTTTTGATGCAGTGATTATATTTCAGAAATTGAAAGAAAATTCCTCCATGAAAAATTAGAAAGCAGCCCCACTTACCCTCTATTCAACAATGGGGTTCATTTTCAACCATTTTTTGATGTAAGGGGAAGAGGAGGAAAAGGCCAGGCTCCTGTTCACCTGGCTCAACCCCTCTGTTGTTATGCTGCTCTCTGTTGTTCTGATGCAAAACTGCAGCCACATTCCCACAATACTGTGAGTTCTCATTTCAGTTCCAGACAAGAATTAAGTTCTTCATGTTAGTAAACTTCTTGACTAGACATGGTTTTACACTCAATGTTAGCAAACGGGGTTTTAAAAGTATCAGAAAAAGGCAGAGTGGAACCCTTTTTCGTGCCATATAAAACCATTTTTTGAAGGTTCTTCAACAAAATAACATGTCATTTCTTCATCATATTGAAGGAACACTGGCCTAGTGGTTAGGGAGTTGCCCCTGTGATCAGAAGGTTGGGGGTTTGAATCCCAGAACTGCTAGTGGAACTACTGAGGCACCCTTGAGCAAGGTACCGTCCCCACACACCGCTCCCTGGGTGCTGTGTTCCTGGCTGTCCCCTGCTTCACTTGGTGAATGGGTTAAATAGAGAGAAAGAGTTTCACACTGTGTGCTGTGGTGTGTTCATGTGCAACTACAAGGGGCCACTTTACTTTATTAAGACCCAAATGTTCACTAGAAAGTCTCCTATTCAGTTCACTAGCTTGGAATTGTTTTAAGGGGTGAAGAAACACAGGACGCCAGTTCATCCCAGGACATTTGGCATTCAGCCTTCAACCCCTGAAACAGCCTCCAGCACAACTCTGGTTAAGGATAAGTGGCTCAGATAATGAATGAATGAATGAATGAATGAATGTTTTAAGTGGTTGCAGAACTCATTCTTCTGTGTAATGGGCAATTATTGCCAAAGGTGCTTTATGCTTGTTGACCTACGTATAACCGCCAAAGACGCATGTTTTGAGACCTTTCTATGACCCCACGCTTATATACGCACTTTGTGCTGTTGTACGATTTATGTTAAGGCTGCTGCACCTAAGGTAACTTCAAGAAGGGGAGGTGCTGACATTCTATAAATTAGACGTACAGATGTTTGTGGAACGTCTATCCCCAGATAAGGAGTTGTTTTGTAGAGCGACGACTCTAGTGAGACGCCTATAAAAGATCCCAGCTTTGTACCATCCTGCAGACTCCATGCATTCTGTGCGATGGGAACCCTCTTTGCAAAGAGAATATATAACAATTCGAGGCATAAACGAGTTTGTATGAACTAGCGTCCAGTGTTTCCTCTCCCAACTTTGATTTGAGTCAAGATTTTTTCTGTAATCTTCTGATTCTCCCACATATAAAACATCTGGCACAACGCTGACCCCTTGAGTCCAACAGTATATTCTTCTCTAATTGTTGTTTATGTCTCATTTTCACTTGTCCTCCCTCAGTAATCGCACTCAGTACTCCTCATCTGAGGCTGTGGGTCTGAGTTTGGAAAAAGCAAGCGGTTAAGGAATGAGCATCACACTGTTCCAGTTACACAGACTTTAATTACACAAAGACTGTTGTGAAATGAATGAACGTACACTAGTCAAACACATGACAGCTCTTAACAGGAACTTGCGGTGTGGTTTCGTCACCCCCTGTAGTGGTGGGCCACTGCTTCCCACACTCAGCCTGATATTTGATGCGATTCCTGCTATTTCACGAAGGGAATCAGATCAACATCGACACAAGATTACACATATATGGTCTTGGCAGTAGTTACATTACCTTTTTGTTCTTTTTTGCCTAATACAGTATATTGGCACATTAGAGTAACAGCTTATTACGTGGCTTGTATGCTATTAGGATGAGGATAACACACTGATATTTGACTATGAGCGATACATCAAGGCAACATGGATTATACCACCAGGAAAAAAAAAACTAAGGCACCCTCAATATCACGCTCATCTAAATCCCACTCTAAGCAGAGCATTGTAACTCCTTTGTTGACCCTTTTGATCTATTAGAACTGTGCTTCATATATTGAAATTCTCATGACAAATCTGATCCGTAAAACAACCTCATATAAAAACGCAAAGCTGTAGATACGGATAAATTAATGCAGTCTTAGACTGTTTGGGTGGCCAACGAAGAAGCACACCTTCAACAAAAGGAGCTTTGTGCAGTGCTTCTAAAGCTTTGTGCTATCTTCTAAAAGCATTCTGCCCTGTTAAAGAAAGCCAGGATAAAGATGCAGTGCACCTTATGAGAAATTCTTACCAAATATCTAAACTCTGTGGCCACTTTATCAGAAACACCCTATCAGCTCCTCTCTAGCCTCCCCATCAACGGATCAATAAATCACCACTGCCCAGATATTACTTGGGTGGTGGATTTTTGTCAATATAACAGTGATACTAGGATGGGATCGAGCTTGACCATGATATTGTATACTGATAAATTGTACATATATATATATATGTATACATACACACACAAACTTACATATTTATATAATTATTTATATAGTGTTTATATGTTGTATTGTTTCGCTTTTATTCTGATTTTACTTTCTTCTCTTCTTCTGTCCACTTTACTGTTGTAACAAGGCAAATTGTAGGACTAATATTAGGGTTCTCTTATCTTATCGTGAGTCGTCCACCAAGAGTGACTCTGTGGTCAGAAACTGACTGTAGATAAAGGGCTTAAAAAGGCTAACACAAACTGCACCGGCACATGAGCTACTGTCTCTGTACACCAGCAAGGTGGAGCTGGTTCTATTAAAGTGGCCAACTGGAGTACACAGTGTGTATAACGCTCCAGTAACACCGCTACCAAATATCCATTCAACTGTGATCCTATGGTGGTCCCTTTGTACAAATGGACCGGCTAGTAAGGGTCCTGAAACTGCAGCAACTGGTGGACAGTGTTTCAATGTAAACCTATAAAGTGCAACCTTGTGGTGGGTCTTTGCGATAAAATGGCCAATGAGTGTAGATATGAGTGTTTTTAATAAACTGGGTGCTTCTTTAGCACACCGCTTCAGTCAGTAAGATGTCAGACCACAAAACGGGAGAAATAATGTATAAGACAGACGACACTACAGTGGTTCACATTAGAAAATGATTGCATCTGACAAATGTTTACATTGAAATGTTGGCGTGAACGGCAGCAGTCCGGAGTCGTACACGGAAGACGCAGTGCACCTAGTCAGACTCCAGGAAACCAACCCACAGGAACAAACGCAATGATTACCATTAACCACCGCTGACTAACGTCAGTGCAAAGTGATGAGATCATTTGTATCCCTCAGTACTGGCATTTAACCAGACTGGTTAATGGCATTTAACCAACTCCTTCACTTAATACTACCTTGCCATATGAGAACAAATGATATTTCTTCATTAGTGGAATTTTTGTTTATGAATAAATAAAATAAACCAAAAAACGCTAGTCATAACACAATGAAACGATTCAAATAAAACAGAAGGCCTTAAATATCCAGAGAAAGTCACGTACTGTACTGTAACATTCTGAAAAATTACTGTGTTTGTTTTTCTAGATCCCTCCAGAAAAAAAAAGGCTAATACCATTTGTGTCAGTTTTGCCTAAAACAAAAAAAAAATTACAAAAAAAAATCAAGTTTTAACACATTTGATTTCGTCCCTTTGATCTTGATTAAATTACCATTTATGAAGGCTAGAAAGTTAAAGACAGGCAAAAAGTGAAATAGAGAAGATTTAAGTACTGCACACACAGCGCAGCAGATGAGGACTGTAGTGCAGCTGACATGTTAATGATTAGAGAATCAATCACGATGAAGCTGAGAATGAGTAGATATGATTAGCTACTACAGCCACATGCAAAGGTTTAAACCCTGGTCACTTTATGTTTTGTAAAGTAAATGAGAAACAAATATGGCATTACTTTGCTCATTTTGATGCACAATTTCTATTTATTTAATCTTACATACTGTCACTGTCGGAACAAAACCTTGCAAACCCTTTCTTGTCATTTCTTTTATTTATATTTCACATTATTTGTAAACACCAGCTGCTGTCTGTGTCAAAATTCAGACCAACCAAAGCAGTCCAAAGTGACTATTTCACTTTTTCCCTCTCCTAAAAGGTTACTATGATATAAGGCTACGATCTGACAGCGGCAAGTCTAGAAAACCTAAATTGTGCCTTTTGAACAAGCCTCATTTTATGTTTTATTTTGTTGAAATTAACCAATAAACAGTAATTGTGCATGAAAATGTATGCCTAGAAACTACATAAAGTGTGTCTTATGGCCAGGGGCGCCTAAACTTCTGCACACAATTGGGTCACATTTTTACACCACTCCAACAGAGGGGAAATTAAGTCATTCACCGTCACCAAATCATCCCTTTGACCATTTTCGAGACCCTATTGTGTCCCTCATAATTAACGTTAATGTTGGCCTACTATGTGCAAAACGAATAGCGTGCCATCTCATTAACATGTCTAGCGAAGCTCTGATCTAGTCAGTAATAAACAAAAACAGACCCTTTCTCCAGCTCTCTCCAGACTACACTTGGCAAACTTGAAGCAGGGGAACGTGGGGATGGGAGGACCAAACGTCCAGCTGCTGGTCACCTCCTGGTTCCGCTGGAGGCGACCGGCTGGACCTCGTAGCGTCGGAGGCCCGGGATCGGCTGCCATCGTCATCCCCTCTTCGCCCGTTCAACTCGTCTTCTGAGACTCGATGTGCAGCATGGGCCAAATGCCACATAGAAACTGCACGAATCAAAACAGCATGAGGAACGGTTCAGCTTTGTGGACGAATGGGTCATGAACTGACTTGTGTGAGGCAGGACTCACCTTTACTTTAGGTCTGTACTTGAGGTAGGTTGATCGAATCTGGAGGCTGTAATTGATAGAAAGCAACAGATTATGAATTTTATCTATGAAACCTCTGATAGAGAATTTCATACTTTACAATATTCAGATAAATGTACAGGAAGGGTGCACATTAACAAAGCATTTACAGTTCAACCACCTTCACTCATTTTCAACTGTAACACCTGGACATAGACAATAGTGCTGACCAAGACATAACACTGGATAAAACAAGGTCATGTCATTTTCTTGCAAATGTAAATTATCTTTATTTCTGGAACTCAAATAACAGTGATGGAGACACATTGAAAAATTATATGCCGGTAAAAGAGAAGATCTGTTATTAAAAAATGCTCCATAACATAACTAAGGACAGAACCACTTAAATACAGAACTGAGGACCAATGAACAGATCAGGGTAACTCCAGCCAGCTGAGCGTGGAGGAGGCCAGTCCATAGTCCCACAGCGACCTCTAGCGGCCACAGACCAGAATCGTGACAGCATGCGTATCTTTACTTTCATTATTGTGCTTATTTTTATTTGATCTACATCACTGTTTATTTATCTTATTTTTTTTTATCAGTACCATTATTTCATTTCCTAATTTCATTTCTTTTTATGTGTATTTTATGGATGTGCTCTCAGGCTCTTAGATGAGGTGCATTATATGAATACAAAGTGTTATCACTATTTAGTACATTTCCCGTGGACTTGTCAAGGCCTGCATTTCAATGAAAGTATTTGCCTGGCGCCTCCTGCTCAGTTGCTAGTCGGGTAAGTGAGATATGGTAGACAAAGCTGTGGATTGGAGAGCGGGAGAAAGTATGTGATGATATCTATAAATAATATACAAATAGGTGGAGCTACTTTAGTATCTCTGATTTGTTTTGACAGCTTTTACACAGTAAACTGATGTAATTAAATATGATTATATCAGTCAGCTCTGATGTTTTTCTGGCTGCAACTGTCTCAAACTGTCCAGCACGCAGGAGGCTTTTTGATTCTGGCTAGAAAAACTGCAGGCCAACTGAAGGGACTGTGAATGCACCACGTTCTGGGACGTACCTGAGAAGGATGTGGAGGTATGAGCCGAGGCCTGTCAGAATATGCCACCAGGCGTGCAGCTGAGTGACTGCCCCGACTATAGGTGGGAGCCTCTGTCGCGTGGCTCTACGAAAGAAACACACCATCAGCCTTCGCAATGTATGCAAATGATTGGGGGGTTCTGGTCAAATGACTAAAAATAAGAACACATTTTCAACAAAGAACACTAAAGGCACTTTTCCATAGGTGTACAGGAATCATGATGTACCTAAACCATACTGCGATGGTACAGAACTTGCAGCAGGCTTTGATTTTCCAGTGTATCTCAGTTCTATAACAGAGTTCCTGACGTGTCAGCAGCTTAATTCTCTCCCCACACTTTATAGCCGGTCGTCCCAAAACCACGTGCATGGAGTTGAACCAGCGGAACGTTTTTCTGTCAGAGTTGCTTTTGTTATTGTGGTCATTTATTATTTATAATCTTGTTTTTTTCTCTGTATTCTTTATCCATGCGATAAAAACTGAACCCAGATAACTTGTTAGTGATGTCCTGGATCACCTTCACGTTTCTCACAGAATTAAAGTTTAATTTGTTAGAGCTGTAGAAACTCCCACTGAAATTTATCTTTAGCCCAGACGGACAGTCGTGCTTGTACTTTGTCGACTTCCCAGTTGTTAGTTTGTGTCTCCATTGTTGTTTTTGCAGACAGTAAATAAACAGTGGCCTCTTTCCATGTTGTGATGACATTTTGACCAAACGAAAAGCAGTGATGCAGTCAGATCGGCTGTAGCCCACGTTTAGCTCTGCCGTCGAGCAGCGTGGGGGTCGGCTTGGGAACATTATGTGTAATGGAAAAACATTTGTTCGCAGTACAGCACGGTTCCATGTGCCAGTGGATAAACCCCATAAATGTGTTCTTTGGATATTTTAAAGCATAATTACAGTTTATTTACTGTTGTTAAACTGTAGCCTATGAAATCGTTATGGGACATTTTATACTTTATGTTTTATTTGTCCCTAATATGTTAACCACTAAAATTGGTAGAAACATGCCACATTTACATGTATTCCCAGGGATCCCCACCTCCGGTCCTTTAGGGTCAGTGTCTAGCACAGTTTTGTGGTTCCCCTCCCCAAACACACTCATCAAACTTAGCGAATAACTGGTGAGTGGAACAATGGGTGTTCAAAAAAGGAACTCACTAAACTGTGCTGGACACAAACCCTCCTGGACAGGAGTTGGGGACTCCTGCTGTAGATTATGAGTTTTTATTTTCACTTCGAAATTAAACAAAACTGGGTTGTTTTTTTTTGTATGTTGCATTTGCATGCTTTCCAGATACAGAGGATTTTCAATGCCATATGAAAAGGAAGAAACTGAATAATGGAAACACGTCTCACCTTAAAGAGTCACAGAATAGATTATCGATGTTCCATAAAATGAATCCTAACAGGAAGACGCCTAACGAAGTGTAGCCAAGCGGTCTCAGCCATGGATACACCCTAGATCGAGGAGTTCAGGTTTCAATCAATCTTATGACATTCCTTGAGAACATTTAGGCAGTAATAAAGGATGTATAAAGTTCTACTATTATATTGCCTTTATTTACTTACTTTTAGTCTCAATTTTCTCCTTATATATGCATTACCTTAGGTTTTACATTAAAATCTGAATAACACTTACCATGTGACTATGAAAACGGATCGAATCACTAAGCAAGCCACCAGTGCTCCATACATAACCTGCAGGAGAGAATATAGGCCTACCACCTTAAAGCTCCAAACAATACAGTATTGTTCCAGCACATATTATACAGGAAAACTCAAGTGTGGGTTGTATACACTCTTCTAAGCTGCTGTTGCTGCAGAAAAAAGCACCAACCCAACAAGGCAACTGTGCTCAGATTTCAGCCTCCCACATCAGGGTGAGCGGGGGAAGCGTCTGCCCTCATGCCCTCAAACAGAACCGGCTCCACAACGTCAACAAATCCTGCTTTGTTAGCCGTTTCCTTTTGTTTGGGCTGAACACGTCCTATTCAAAAGGTTTGCTGCTCTCAAAAGCAGGCAGACCAAATCTTTGTGGCAATATAGACCCTTGCAACTGTATTGTTTGCTTTTTAAAGGTTTGAAAAGATCCGCTACCAATTACCGTTTGAACATTTTAACATAAGTAAAGCAAGCGGTGGTCCAAATGGTGTTTGAGTCTGGAATGTGTTTTTCATTGCCACCAATTCAGAGATACAAGCTTTTGTTAGTGACAGCAATGAAACGTTAAGCGCCATTTAAGCACTACAGAATATTAAATGTGTTATCGATCCTTAGCCCTCTATTCAGACATTTTATCTGCACTATTACAACAACAAATGACCTCACTCAGCGCTGCACTAAAGAAATGAGCAACCGGCGCCCCTGCAGTACAGTGGTTGTGTGTTAAAGCAGGACTGAGGACCTAGAATGCTGCATTGAACCTAAACACAACACCACTACCTCTGTGAATGCCTTGACTGCTTACCTGGTGAAACACTGGCTCCTTCCACTGCAGGTACACCTACAAATGAGATAACAGAAGCATGCATGAGACGCATAATCTGTACATCAGGGCAGGGCGGCATAAAAACAAACACAGAAAACTTCTATGGAGGTCAAAGGTACGGCAGAAAGCCAACCCAGAAAACACAGTATCTTAACGCAAAGTTAATATCGCAGAGACGCCTTACCAAAGTAACGATAATACTGAAGAAAAGGAGGAGTGCGATTGCAAAGTAGTTTATGGCACTTTCTTGCTTGAAGCACTCATATCTGTAATATCAGAAACACAGTGTGTCAAACTGGAATAAGATACGCCTGACATGGATAAACTTACTGTGATCTTACTGCTGTATGTAACTTATTTGCAATGTTTTTAAAGTATGAATAGTTTTACAAAATCAGTGCACTAATTTTATGCATACTATGGAGTAAACAAAGTAATTCCGAGTGGTTTGAGGTGAAATGCTTCACTGTAGAGAAACATAGCGAGGCAGAATTGTTCACAACAGTCATGATCGGGACCCGACGTCTGAAAGCTTCCTTGCAGATTTTTCTCCATGAATTACAAATATGTTATGTGATGCCTGTTGTTTTGTGGTATTTTTGCAGTGTGCTTTTGGTGTAAAATATATATATTTTTGGTATTTCTTACCCCATTCATGTGTGAGATATACATGCTTATAGTGTTGTAAGGCAAAATAGCATCAGAAATATTCCATATAACAATTTTGATGATGTTTAGTGGCTCTGGATACAAAATAAAATGGTAAAAATGGCAAATAAAATGGTAAAAAAAAATGTAAAAAGTTGGATTACAAGTGGCTTCTCAAACATAATTAAATTCAGTGGAGTTCCACAGACCTATATTCTCATTAAGAGATCATGTCTATTCACACGATCATGTCTATCCATCCTCAGTAATTACCTGATTACATCTATAACTGATTCTGACAGCCCCATTTCGATCCAAAGGGTAAGAAAGAGATTCACTTACAAACAGTAAACAAAGATGCAGCAGCTGTAGATCATCGGCAACTCATCTAGCAACTGCAAAGAAAAGAAACAGGATGGAGGAAATAATAAAGGCTTGAAAAGATCCAATAAACGATTCAGTCAATTATTGTTAAAGCTTTTAGACAAACAGGAAATAAGACACATATAAAGGTTTTTATGTGCTGGAAAAAAAGCCTATTTTGCATTTCCTATTCCAGGACATAAAGAAGGTGCATTTTGGTGTTTGGTGTAGATGCAGAAGTGAACGGAAGGTTGTCTCACCTGCATTTCGTACTGCAGTGTCATGTGGAAGCACCAAGAACCAATGCCAACAGCTATATCAATAACAGTAACAGCATAAAAGAGTGGCACAGGTGCAACACCATTCATACAGCATTCTCAGAACACGCATGCAGATCAAGACAAGTCTATTCAAACAGTGTAACTTCAGCTTCCTGTTAGGGGTCTAAGCAAGAAGCGTATGGAAAGACAGCATGCGTGAAAAGGCTTCAGTGCTTACCTGCAAGTCCTAAAAACGACCACACGTAACGGACCTCCAGTCCGTCTTTTAACATCTGCATGGCTCCATAAATGGGAGGAAGGATCATAATCAGGTTACTGACTGTGTTCCCTGCAGAGTCAAACAACACAGCATCATCAGAACTGGAAAAAAGCATTACTTTAGCAACCCCTTACAGTGACCATTCACTCACAATGCACATGTTCTCAGTCCACAGAAAGTCCCAAGAAGTGACAAGATCACACCCCCGCCCCCATATATCGCCTATAAATAAATAATTATTAATGCACTGATGTCACAATTGTGGGCTGATGCTGATATCTGAGATATACATGCATGAGAGAGAGAGAGAGAGAGAGAGAGAGAGAGAGAGAGAGAGAGAGAGACTCAAGAGGCAAGTGA